>JAXQQM020064898.1:0-64341 GCA_034641835.2 Pinus albicaulis | reverse complement strand
TGCATTCGCGAAGGAAAAAAAAAAAAAAATTGGGGTGAAATTGGAGGTGTGACATAAGGGGCCTAAATTTGGGAGCGTAAACAGCATCTTGGAATCTCTCATAGGTTAGATTACCATTCCTGGGTTGATACGCTTCAAAGTGTTACCCAACATCGGATTTTTACCTTACGAATTTTGGAGGGAAAAGAATAAACCTACTTTTTTAATTGTATTTTTGGCTTATCTCCTTATAGGTTTTCTCAAATTTCAAGTGTATACACTCGTTGGATGTGTAATTAAATTCCACATCCAACAAGTACCAATTATGCATGCTTTTAAGAAGACCCTCTTTGATAAAAATTGCAGATATATTAAAAAAGCATGTTAAACACGTTTTTCAATGTATCTCCAATTTTTATGAATGTCAATCTTATCAAAAGTATGCATAATGGGTACGCGTTGGATGTGGAACTTAATTTTGCATCCAATGAGTGTCTACACTTAAAATTTGGGTAAACCTATATGGCGATAAGCATAAAATACAATTAAATAAACATAGTTTTTTGTATTTTCCCTCCAGAATATTTACATGTACCTCCTTCTAAATTTAATGGATTTTGATTGGTTTACATATTATGACATGTAAATTACATGAAAATTTCATGGGCACTTTTAGGCTCAAATTTCCTCTAATTGATTGTTGTAATGGTTTCATCTATGGAAGATTTGGTTTTTCCACCCTTGAAGTGATAGCATAACCTTCAGAAGAAATAGTTCAACAAGGGGACCTTCCACTTATTGAGGAACAACTAGAGGGTGATGGGAATATTTTCAATTTTCTGACGAGGAGATGCTTGAGCATAACAAATACATGGTCGGTGAAGGAGGAGACTCTTCTAATTCAGAGCGTGACGAGGAAGGAGGAGAATATATGGTCGATCAAAACTTAGATTGGTTGGCCCAAGGGCCACTCGCTCTTCTAGAAAATATCCATAAAATGCCAAAGCATCCATAGAATTTGTTATCTAAATTTGATGTTGACAAGAAGACCATAGCTGATGACCATATAGGCGAATTCTACATGCATTTAAGAAGGTTTAAGGTACAATTTGACCATGTTTCTTGTAGAATATTCACGTACACTTTATAAGGTAACGCATCCATATGGTACCATAGTATTCAAGCCAATTCAATTTGTAATTGGAGGGAGTTTAAAAAATTGTTCCTAGAAAAGTTTGAGGATGATTAAACTTTGGTCATGATATTGAAAGAACTCGGGAACATCGATATGGAGACCAAAGAGAAATTAAAGGATTTAAATTAAATATTTACTCAAATATTAAACTATTTCCCTATTGATGTTCAACCATATGATGCTATTACGAAGGATTATTACACAGATTCCTTGCCCAGAAACATTTTTCTCTTTGTCAAGTGAGTTGCAAGAAGAATTTGGATTTAAAGTTTGGATTATTTAGGTTGAAGGCTTTGCGCTCCATTGGAGAAATTGAAGTTAGTTGATGACTCAAAATACACCAAGGATGCTAGTAATAAAAAGAAATCCTCTTAAAATAAATGTAAAGAAAAGTATTATTTTGATATTGAAATCTTGGCAAAATACTTAAATTTAGTCACTAATAAAGTATCTAAATTAAAGAGAAATCAAAGAAAGGCATCTACGAGGAGGAAGCCCTTTAAGTCATTCTTACATAGAAGAAATAATAATAATGAAGTGGCCAAAGCTCGAATTTTGTGTTAAATTTTGAAATCTTATAAATATAAAACGACTGCACTTTCCATCATGAGAGTCATTTAGGGAAGACATGCCCATAATGGAACCCCAACATGACTGCTATGGAAGCCCATATCATTGATAAAGGAAATGAATGAACCTGCCACCATCTTTTATATTTTATTAAATTTTATTTTAAATGAGTATTGAATTATTTAAAAGAAATTTTTTATTATATATCAAATATTTTATTACAATCATCGTCAAATAAGAGAAATGTATAATTCATATAAAATATTTTATTGTAGTCATCATGAAACTAGCAAGAAATATCCTTACTAAGACGATTTCTAAACAAACATACAATATGCATGGGTATCACCTCGTGTTGATACTGCAAGTTGTACTACTCATAGTGCATGTGATACTGAGATATATGGGGCATATCACAAATTGAAAAACAAAACTATACTATTTTTTTAGATAGAGTTATGTTTGAATGGTCTAAATATAAATATAATAATTTATATGATATTCACAATAACCATAATAATATTATAATTTTTATGGAAATATAACTTATTAGAACACCGAATATTATTATAACTCGTATTTATTTATAGTAGAGATTTACATTAAAACACATACTAATACTAATTTTTTTAAGGAAATATAGATTATTAGAACATCGAACATTATTATAACTCTTATTTAGTTATAATAGAGATTTACATTAAAACACCATACTAATGCTAAAACATTATGTAAAAACTATAAATATCTAAAATACTCACAAACTTATAATTGATATTTACATGAAAACACCACACATTCTAAAGCATGATTGAAACACCAGAGACCACTATAACCAACAAAAACAATGTAGAACCAACAATATGGCTACAAAGATGACATTCCAATGTTGATACTAAATTTGGTACTACTCGTAACGCAGATCACAGTCAGTAAATTTTACCATAGCACTGATGGCAAGGTCGCAAATGGGAAACAGGTTTTGGTTGACCAATGTAGAAAGGCAGGCACTCCACTCAAAGATTATGTCAGAAAACCAGCATGCCCAAAATCATGTGAAAAACTCATGCACAAAAACCATGGGTAGGTTTTCACATCATCTTTTGGTTTTCCCCCCTCCTTGGTTGTCACACTTCCCTATGACCCCCCTACTGCGCTTGGCACAATGTACAATGCTTGGGACTAAACATGGAAATAATATAAAACAAGCTCAAAAACTACGTATTAATGTGAGAAATAATATTCATAGAGGCTACATTAGAAGGTGCTGAGAATTTTTCGGTACAAGTTCCAATTTTAAATCGCTGAGATGAACTTAGCCCTCACCAAGATTGATTTCATGGCATACAGAAGCATAAATAATTTAAGGAAAACCCACAAAAGTTCCTCGATGTGATCATGGCATAAGGTAGAAAACACATAAGATAAAATGAAATTGGGCTAGTTTGTGGATACAAATGAATTCAGGAGCCTCAGGACTGGGTATAGTTTAGGACTTAAAAGTTTGGAAGTGAAGGTATAAGATACATTAGTTTGGGAATAAGTGAATTTTGGGCCCTGTAGTTTGGGTGTGAAATATTGAGAGACTAACAAATTATGTGTCCCTAAGGCTCTAACTATTACGGGCTCGAGAGCCTGAAGAATTTGAGGTCAGGGGTATATGGTGCAAGCCATTATTTGTTTCACATGAAAACGCCTAAAGACCCAAATTAATTTATAATGTATATATTTATTTCAAAACACAAAACAAAGGCTATTTTGGTGGGGCCAACTGAGATGCTAATGCGAAAGGTTGCACATAAGCTTACGAATGAAACATGGGTTGGTGTGATTATTTGGAAAACCTAGGTGAGGTGGAAGGGACCACAGGGGGTGATCCATGAAACTTGACATTACATGTGGCTCAAGGTGCTCCATAGAAGGCAAGTCTTTAATTTTTTGAGGAGGAAACCTACAAGAAATAAAAGAAGATCTCAACACCCGATTAAGGATAGGTTAGGGTATTTTAAAAAATATATGACATCATCTGAGTGAAGAAAATGGCAAGAAAATTTCACCATAACTATGCTAAAGTGAAATAAAACAAATATTCCAAGGCATATATCCCTAGTGATGACATATTACCTATAATGTAGTCTAAACTATTGTCGTTGAAACCTGTATCAGGAAATATGGAAAAGGTTCAACACTAACCAGACAAACCTACATAATATGAATTAATGGTATTACAAATAATAATAAATCCAAATGCGGAAACCATCAGATTATCTAAGATTAAAACATATAGGAAAATAAGGAAAAACAAATAGAACCCCTTTGAAAATTACTTGAATAAAACTCTCATGTGATGTATAATGGAACAAAAACTTAGACCCAGAACTCGAGCATCTACTTTGGATGGGAATTTAACAATGAATGAGGATATTCCCATTATTAGAGATGGGTAAACCCTAATTTTATGGGAAAAGGGTTTAAGTTCCTGAAATCGTTTAGGACTTGCACAAGAACTTAGCGTGATAGTAAATCCTTCAAAACTTCAATAATTACATAAGAGAGTCATTATTTTTCAATCATGTGTAATTTAATGAGTGTTTGTTACTTTTAAAGGTTCTCCTTGCTCATATTGAACTACTAAGTAGATAATTTACTACAAGACAACTATTAAAATGTATGGAAAAATCAATTTTGTAACGAGGGGAATGGATACAAGCTTCCACGACAGGAGAGGTGCAGGGAGCCAAAGAGTAGAGGAAAGAAAAAAAAACCATGAGAAAGAAAACAAAAATCATGGAAATATAAGAGACTATGGCCTCCAAACTAAAATAATGCAAATAACGAAGGAGACCATGCAATGGGGGTACTAACATGTTGTCGTCGCTAAAACACACTCCAAAATTTCACTACATTCAAATTTTGGGGCCTACCTAACTCTCATATCAAGTGTTTTTTCATGTCACTTTAGATGTTTCAAGTGTTATTGTTCATTCCTATGTGTCGTTGCATTGTTTAGAACATCTATGGTGTGCTTCAAAGTTATAACAAACTGGTTATTAATAAAACAATACTTTTGGTCCCAGTGGAACACACTTTCTCTATTGTAATAGAGAGTGTTTGTAAACTAGTTTTTTGATGTTTTCTTCTTAGTATTTAATATTGTTTAATTTATATTGATGAGTTGGTATGTGTCACACTTTATTTTACACCTAACTCACTATGTTTTCCTCTTATCTTCTCTTTTATACTTAGACAAATTTTGGTTTTTCACAACATTTCCCACCAAGGCTAAGAGGGCACATACAAAAAACTTAAGACTGACTGGAGACCACTTCGCTATTCATATTGCACCTTGTTCCTTCCGCAAATTTCATAGCACACTCTGGAGTAGCAACCTCACCTTCACTTTCTAAACTACACCCTAAAGAAAGCATCTCTCCCTTCCCAAGCACATGGGCCATGATAAATCAAAATTCAAGCCTTCCTTACCTCTTATATATGCATGCTATGCCCTCACCCAACCCTCAAATGAGTGCATGGTGTAACAACAATAAAAATTTATCTTCCTTCAACTTTCACATTGTGCCGCCCTTGTGTGTTAGGATTTTCAGTTGAGCGAATGATACACCAATGAGCCCCCTTCATCCTTGAGATTGTGCCCTACACCCTCCCTCAATCATATTCCTCTCAGTTCAACACAAAATGCATCATCAAGCCTCAAGCACACAACCCTTGTCTATTGAAAGTGTGCCTTGCACCCAGTAATATTTCGCCTCTCTACCTAGCCGCGCTAATAAACCATGATAAGAAAATTTGCATGAAACATGTTAGAATACGAGGTTTTTGGGTTGGAATTTATTTCCATGAGTGATCTTAGTTTTATTTGTTCTAGAACAATATGGAAATGATGAATGATGAGATCTGTCAAAGATAGAAAATTGATTAATTATTAAAGATCGAAAAACACATAATGAAATGAGATGAAGAGCATCAAAATATTGATATTCAAAGTATCTGATAAAGACTCCATATGATCCAATACCCTTTGGAGGGTAAAGGAAACAGAAATATTAAAGTTGCATGCAATATTAAAGGTACAAGTGGAAACATTATTCCCTCTCAAGAAAGTCCTTGTCATCTATCACTATGATTCGAAGTCATCAATATTAGTGACTTGTCAATTTTTTACCTTGTGATGATATGGAAATGACGATGGAACTATGAAATTATTATAAAAAAAAAATGTATAAGTCCAAGAGTTGTGTATGGACAAAAGAGCAATATGAAGAAGTCCAAAAGGCATGTGTAATTCCAAAAGTCATGAAGAATTGCAAGAGTTATATAGAAGTCCAAAGGTCATAACAAGTTGAAAATTCATATGAGAAACTCAAGAGTCATGGGGATATAAAAGGTCATGCCTCTAGTTATAAAAGTAGCCTCATTACTCGAGAAAAGGAGTTTTTCACCTTAGCTTCTCCCGGGGGAGGCATGAAAATGTGAAGTTGGGAAACACTTTTTGCCCCTTTTTGACGTTGAAAATTGTAATTTTCTATGTTTTTCAACTTCAACTCCACTAAACTCATATTTTTATTGCAAATTATGCTTTGACATAAAAACAAGAATTGTAGAGAATTGTCTTACCTCCATACCGATATTTAAAAAAAAAAAAAATATTGACATATAGAGGGGTAAATTTTTTGTTTACTAACTGCATATACTTGAAATTTTCAGGCAAACATAAATAGTCACTTTATTATCCTTAACTTTTTTTAGGGAAGGTTATTCATTTTTTGGAAAAAAACCATAGCATCATAATATGCATATATTGCACTAGTGCACAGACTATTTTTTGGTAATTTTTGGATCAAATCACTATTTTTTATTATTTTTTGAAATGGACGAAGAGAAAAAAACAGTGATGTTTCAGTACATTTTATTATCCTTTGATTTTCTTTTCAATGTGATCGTCAATAAGAAAAATGAGAGTACCCTTTTGAAGTAGACAGGGAGAGGAAGTGCACTATGATTTTTTTGAATTTTTTGGTGTCCTCATTTGAAATTTATTGAATTTTCATTCAGTGCAATTTTTCGAACAATGAAATTCCACAGTGACACAGTTTAGTAAAAAATTAATAAAAAATTTAATTTTTTAATGAAACTCCATAAATCTCACATCATCAAAAACTAGATTTAGAGACGAATCTAATGGTACTTGGTCCGACATAGAACATTTTTTTTTTGTAGGTGTTCTGTCCCTCTAAAGTTGTAGGTTTCTCAGAACTGTAGAGTTTTCTGAGTTTTTCGTTGACCAGAAACTCTCGGCCGAGAAATTTTTAAAACTCTTGACCGAGAAATTTAAACCAATTTAACGCGCGGGAAAACTCTCGGCCGAAAGTTTTAAAAACTCTCGGCCAAGAGTTTGTGGCCGAGAGTTTGCGCAATAAAACTCTCGGCCGAGAGTTAGAAAAACTCTCGGCCGAGAGTTTTTGAATGTTAAAAACTCTCGGCCGAGAGTTTGCGGCCGAGAATTTTGTGACCACAACTCTCGGCCGAGAGTTTTCAAAACACTCGTCCGAGAAAATACCGAAATATTTAAATCTCTCGGACGAGAGTTTTGAAAACTCTCAGCCGAGAAATTTAGTTGACTTTTTTTCTCGGCCGAGAAGTTAAAAATTTCTCCCGAATTCTATCTCATGCCAAAAGTGTTTCCCAACTTCGCGTTTTTAGAGAGACAGAGATAGTTCTTTTTGAGAGCAAGTACTGTCTCTAACAATCCACTATTGGACCTATTATTGGAAATATTGTCATTGATGGCAAATAAGCACAAAGAAGCAACATCAAGACAAGGGATTTGATCAGATTCAGATGGAATTGTTATAGAGAAAGAAATTAAAGTGGCAGAGGCTACAAGAGGAGGGTTTAGACAGGAAGTATTTTTTTTTTAATAATGAGGGTTTATGTTCTTGTTGAAAGCCTACATGAAAATCAGATAGAAGAGACATTGATTAGAATTTCAGGCTAGAGAGAAGAGATCATTTATAATTATTTCATTATATATATATATGGAGGAATTTGATTTCTGAATCGTGCTGTGCATTGATTGAATGTTTGATTCAGTTTTAACTCAGGTGTAAATCAAGGTTTGGCACAATAGATATGTATGCAGATGACTCAAGAAATTTCAAAGGAATGGTATGAGACTATGTGTTTAAGAAGTGAACATTCAATTGAAATTTAATTTTGATAGAAAGCGTATGTCCAAATTGAGCATCGATCACTAAATGAATCGATGCCCTTGAAATTGTTAAAATGAAACCCTACAATTTGATATCCAAATCACACTGTGTAGAATAATAACGTTAGAGGGTGTTCGAAGCTGCGTTATAGTGTAACATTCAATGAAAGAGTGGTAGAAGAAGAAATCTCTGGTTATCGGCATAACTTATGGAACAGTGGAGCGGAATGAAATGAGAGCACAACAACCATTGGATCTGAAGGATCAACGAACGAAATCGAAAGGAAAAATGTGGAATGTACAAAGAATCGAGTGGATACGATTGAAACAAGCGTTCGTAAACAATATGAGTGGTTTCACGAACCGATGGTGGTATTCACGTGCATCCAAAGTGGTAAGTGGTAAAAGCTGAAATGAACGTGATAGACCTCTGGAAGTGACACGTCGCAAAGAAAAAACACCTATTTCCCGTAGGTTCAAAAACCTTATCCATTGGGGCTAGTTGGCACACAATAACGCGATGACCATTGGATCATTCTAGGATCAATGGCAGAGACTCAACATTCTTTGGCATAACGAAATTGTGAGTTAAGAGGAGGCATACTGTGGGGCCAATACATTTTTTTGACGAGTTTTATTTTAAAGAAAAAAGTATATGAAAGAGAAAAATGATAAAAGGTGTGGGACCGGTGTCATAGAGGCAGTGAAGGCTAAACCTCGTGCACATCTTATGAGTATGGTTAATGTTGATCTGAGATCAATGGTACCGCGGGGGCACAAGCAGCCTGATGATTAACCCAAGGGGGTGCCTCCGCATATGATCCACCCATCAGGCGTTGACCGTAGATCAATAGTTGTCATTCACTGTGGTAGCACAAGCCCGATGATTACTTCACACGAAGGAGTGCCTCCGCAGTACTGTGAACTGGGACTGGCTTTCCTAAAGCCCAAAAGAATAGTCGTGGACTGGTGTGACCAACGGATGAGATTAAAGGAGATAAATGGTAGAGATTATATCAGAATCAAGTGGGACCCAATCACATATCGAACATCACAAGCGAATGCGATAACCGCAGGATGGATGCCAAGTTGTAATGCAATGTGGTGATGCGAAGGGACACATGGTGGCACAACGCTATATCACACATCGGCGATGCGAATTCCGTCGCATACCACAAAGTGGTGATGCGATGTGATGTGAAGATGCAATGTGATGCAAAGAGATGTGATAAGATGCGATCACACATCACATATCGCATATCATACGGGTTCGCACGGTATGGTAAATTATATGCGATAACCGATATTTTGTTATTACGATAGCCGATATTACGATGCGATATTAACATCGCATATTGAAATCGGAGCAGGAGAAAAATTGCACAAACACATGGGAACGCCGAAGTGTGAAGTGTGATAAAGAAGAGCGAACGTGATGCAGATCGAAGTTGAAGCCTAAAAGCATTTCAAGTCCGGAAGTATGTGGATTTCCTTTGTTAAATCGTTTCAGAGAGAAAAGGAGGATTATAACGTAAAAATAAAATAAAAGGTTGAACACGGCAAGGAAAGGCTAGTGCAGTTAAGGGGACCCGTTCCCATGCAAAATAGTTACAAATATAACAGAAGGTAGAGACGATAAAGGGACAGCAGGTAGAGAAGACAAAATAATCGGAAAACCAAGAGCTCAAAGCGCTAAATTGTAATATATTTGTTGTAACTATAAATGTAAATGAATTATTATTTTTTTTGTATGTGATGCAAAGGCAAGTCTTCGTAGGCAAAGCAAAACTTCAATTTAATTATGAAATGAGTATATAGTGTTATAACCTCCTGAAATGATGAGCGAGAAAATGAGATGGTGGAAGGAAAAGAGTCATGCCTATTCACTTCATATTCCCTGTAGAATGAAAATGGTCATAAATCTATCTATATAAAACATGTAATGTCAGTATGCATAGGGAGTGAAGAGAGTGTAACAAGAATAAGGAGCAGACAGAGAAGCTTTGAAGATCTAGAGATAATATAAGGTAGATATGAAGGATGGAGGACAACAATGAATAAGGAAGAACAAAGCTGATATCCAGGTAAATCAACATATGATTTTATTGTACATTGAGGAAGTTGGTGCTTCCATATCAAGTTGTAGCTTGATAAGATGTCCAGTTGTAGTTGGATGAGGTAGGAGCCTCCTGTAGGTTGTAGCCTGCAGAAAATAGATGGGAATTGGAGCTTCCTTGAAAGTTTTAGCTTGCATAATTGAGGTAGTAGCCTCCTGTAGGTTGGAGGCTACTGAAAATCAATGGTGAGAGAGAGTTGGAGCTTGCCTTTTCATCACAAGAATAATAAGATGTGGTTTTCCCCCTTATCGGTTTCCACTTATATCTGTTGTCTATGTGCATGATGATTATGTGTTGATATTCTGTATTTAATCTTCTTAATACCTACTACTCACTTATTAAGATTGTAGTTTCATTGTATATTAAGTTTATCATGAAATGAAGATGTAAATAAGTGTAAAAGAATTTTTTTACAAGACCATGACTGCATTAAACTAATTCACCCCCCCCTCTAAGTTTATCTAAGGGTTCAACAATTGGTATCGATGCTAGTTCCTTCTATATCAGTTTAACAACTGGAAGGAGGTCCTTGGTCCCCAATATGGCTAGTCTAGAAAGATGCTCAACAAATAAAGCCCCTTTGTTTACTGGCACAAACTATGCCTTCCAAAAAATAAGAATGAGGACATACATAATGTCTCTAGGAATAGAAGTTTGGGCTGCTATGGAATTAGGATATGCCCTAAAGGATTATGACACAGAGAAAGAAGCTAAAAAAGATTTTATAGCTAATGCAAAATCCATGAATGCACTCTTAAGTGGTTTGTGTGAGGCAGAATTTATCAAAGTAATGCAAAACAAGACTACCAAATAAATATGGGATACATTAGAAAGTATCCATGAAGGAGAGAAAAAGGTGAAGGCTGCCAAGCTGCAAGTCTATAGAACCTAGTTTGAAAATAGAAAAATGAACGAAGAAGAAGATGTTGCCAGCTTCTTCTTAAGGGTTGTAGAAATTGTGAATAACATGAAAGCTCTAGAAGAAAACATTAGAGAATGTGTAATTGTACAAAATATATTGAGATCTTTACCATCCATGTCTAACCCCAAGGTTTATGCCATAGTAGAAACAGCTGACTGGGAAACATTGACCCTGAAAAAATTACTTGGAAACTTGACAGCTTATGAAATGAGACTTCCAGAGAGGAAGTCAAATATGAGGGAGGTAGCCTTTAAGGAAAAAAAGTGCAAAGAAGAAAATAAAGATACATGCTCCTGCTCTGATGAAGAAGGGGCCAAATTTGTCAGAAGATTGGATATAGGCTCAGGCAAGTATAAAGGTAAACTTCCTTTTAAATTCTTTAGCTGTGGAAGAGTTGGGCACTATGCATCTAAGTGTCCTCATAAGAAAACAAAGAATTAGATTCAAGAGGCAGAGAAAACCAAAACAAATAACTTGCAGAAAGGGAAGAGATTCAATAGAAAATCCCTTTATGCTCAGCAATATAGCAGTTCATCTGAAAACTCAGATGAATCCTCAAATGAAGAAGGAACCTCTAAATTTGTGTTGATGGCCAAAGAAGAGTCTTAAGGATTCCTTCTAGAAGATGAGGAAGAAGGTGAGGTAGATCTTGAGGGGGAGCTAAGAAATTCCTTCGAGGAAATAGACAGACTACAACTCAATTGCAGAAAGCATAAAGACATTCTCCTCAAATATGTAAAAGAGGCACCAAATTCAGAAGACCTCATTTAGCTGAAAGTAGAACTTGAAGAAGCTAAGAAGGTGGAGGACATTTTGCTAAAGCAAATTAAAGATAAACATCAGGAGTAAGAGAAATTGGAAGAAGAAGTGGTATGCCTAAGAAAGAAACTAGAAAACACCCAAAGGGAGTTGACAATGAACACTCCTCGAATGACAAGCACTGAACAGATGGATAAAATATTAAATGCTGAAAGATATCCTCTCATAAAGACTGGGATAGGCTACGAAGGAGACCTCAGAGAAGGCAGAGATTGAAAGGAATGATCAAGCAGCTCAGAAAGGAACCACGGAAGCAGAATCCAGCAGTAAATTGATGTGTAAGGAAACAAATAGAAACAAGTAGCAACATCAAGAGACAAAGAATGAGACGAAGAAGCAAGCAGTTGCAAAACTTTCAATTGTTCCTGAAGATCAATTGAACAAGTTCGGAAGATCTCAAAGGAGATTATTTCCTCCTATGAGAAACGTCACTTGTTTTTCCTGTCACAAACTTGGACATATTGCTGCATACTGTTAGATAAAGATAATCTATTTCAACTAGCAAAGGATGAAGAAAATGAGAAGACTACCTCAAGAAAACAAATGGACAGGACAACCCTTCACCAGGTACACTAATCATTTCCATGGATATTGTTTTTATTGTAAGGGATACTGCCATAAAGCCATGGAGTGTAGAGCGAATGGAAAAAGATTGACGTATTAAAACTCCAAGTTGATGAACAATGGAGAACTCACTCATGTACATAATCCATTCAGAAACATAATCAAATGCTTTGACTTCCATCAAATCGGGCACAAGTCTCACAAATGTCCTCTCAAATAATGTGGTCCATCTTCTCAGAAAAGGTACCAAAAAGATAGCTGCATGCAGTGGAAAAAGAATTTGAATAAGTCTGACTTGGCTCTAATAGCTTAAGATCAGAAAATTCAATGGTATATGGACAGTGGTTGCTCAAAGCATGTGACTCGAGATTGAAGCAAGTTTGTAACCTTTGATGAAAATAAATCGAGAAATTTTACATTCGGAAATGATAAAGAAGGGAAAATCAAAGGAAAAGGCTCAGTCAGTCTGAATAATGGAAGAGTAGAGGCTCAAGATGTACTATTTGTGGATGGGCTAAAAGCAAACCTACTAAGCATCAGTAAAATGTGTGATAAAGGCTGTGAGGTCCTTTTCAGAGCCCAAGATTATGAGGTATGATTGAGCACCACAAGAAAGACCTTGATCAAAGGTGTTAGAATAGAAATTAATGTCTATATAGTGAAAGAAGAGAATAAAGAATGCCACATAAGCAAACTTGATGAATCATGGTTATGGAATAGAATATTGGGACACCTAAACTTTGAGCATATCATCAACATGAGCAAGAATAATGCAGTCAAAGATATCCTTGTAATAAATAAGCCTCCAAATACCATATGTAAATCCTACCAAAAGGGAAAGCAAACCTAGACATCTTTCAAGACCAAAGAGAAGCTATCTACAGGTAGGCCTCTTCAGCTTGTTGACGTGGACCTGTGTGGACCTTCAAGAACTAATGCACCAGGTGGAGAATATTATTTCATGCTAATAATAGATGATTTTACTAGATTGACATGGGTGGCATTTCTCAAATATAAATTTGAAGCAATTGAGAAATTCAAGATATTCAGGGCATTGGCGGAAAATCAAACAGGATTCAAGATAAAATGCATCAGATCAGACAGAGGAGGTGAATTCACAGACTATGATTTTGCAGACCTATGCAATGAACATGGGATAAAACAACAGCTTACGATTGCAGGTACACCTAAACATAATGGAGTGGCAGATAGGCAAAACATGTCAGTACAACAGATTGCTAGAGCTATGATGCAAGAAAGTAACATTCCCCAAACCTACTGGGCAGAAGCAGTACACACAACTGTTCACATTCTCAAAAAAGCTCATCTAAGACCAAATTGTGATAAGAATCCTTACGAATTATGGCATGGTAAACTACCATCAATAAAGAACTTTAGAGTCTTTAGAAGCAAGTGTTTCATAAAAAATAATGATGAAATACTGGGGAAGTTTGATGCAAGAGCTGATGAAGGAATATTTTTAGGATATGCATACAAGAGTGAGGGTTACAGGTGCTACAACAAAATACTACAAAAAATTGTTGAAAGAATTGATGTAAGATTTGACGAAGATCTACCAAATAGGACAAGAAGCAGAAGCTGTGCCAATCCTCCAGATGATCATGAAGCTGAGAACCAAGACAATGATGAACATAGCAAGACAACATAAGATATTGAATTAAACTCAAAAGGTCCCTCAAGACACACTCAAAAGAACCATCCAGAAGATCAAATCATTGGGGGCAAGAGTGTGAGAGTCCAGACAGGAAGACGGCTTGCTAAACAAAAAAAAGAAGTATACTTAGCCATGCTATCTCAAATAGAGCCAAATAAGTTCAAAGAAGCTAGCAAAGAAAAAAACTGGGTAAATGCTATGAATGAAGAACTAGACCAAATTGAGAAGAACAATACTTGGGAGTTAATTCCAAGACCCACTGGGAAAAATGTCATTGGCACAAAATGGATATTCAAGAATAAGATGAATGAACAAGGGTAGGTAATCAAAAATAAAGCTAGACTTGTATGCAAGGGGTATTCTCAAATTGAAGGACTTTAATATGATGAAACCTTTTCCCCTGTAGCAAGAATGGAAGCAATCAAAATTTTTTTGGCCTTTGCATGCTATCATTATTTCAGTGTATACGAAATGGATGTGAAGTCTGCCTTCTTGAATGGAGACTTAGAGGAAGAAGTCTACATGGAACAACCTGAAGGATTCTCCTTAAAAAATAAACATGACTATGTGTGCAGATTAAAGAAATCCTTATATGGTTTGAAACAAGCTTCTCGTGCATGGTATTCAAGGCTGGACAAATACTTTCAAAAACGAGGGTTCAAGAAAGGAGGAGTAGACAATAATTTGTAAATAAAGGCTAATGAAAATGAACTCTTGATTGTAGTAGTGTATGCATATGAAATCATATTTGGTAGCAAAAAAGATGAGTTAGCATAAGGATTTGCTGAAGAAATGAAATCAGAATTTGAGATCTCTATGATTGGAGAGCTCACCTTCTATTCAAGACTTCAAATTCAACAAAATAACACAGGAATATTCATTTCGCAAGAAAAATACTTGAGAGAAATGTTGAAAAGGTTTCAAATGGAAGACTGCAAACTTGTGTCAACTCCCATGATCACTGGATGCAAACTTTGTGCTAATGATGGATCTGCAGATGTAGATCAAAAACATTATAGAGCCATGATAGGAAGTCTGCTATACCTAACTACTTCTAGACTAGAAATTATGTTGGCAGTAGGTCTTGTGGCAATATATCAAGCAGCACCAAAACAAAATCACTTACTTGCAATCAAGAGAATATTTAGATATTTGCAAGGAACCACACATTATGGCCTATGGTATCCAAAAGGAAAAAGCTTCACATTGAAAGCCTACGTGGATCTAGATTGGTCCAGTTCTGTGGATGATAGGAAAAGCACAAGTGGAGGTGCATTTTATTTGGGAAAATTTCTGGTGGCATGGCTAAGCAAGAAGCAAACTTCTATCTCTCTATCTACAGTAGAAGAAGAATACATAGCAGCAGCAACATGTTGCATACAAGTAATGTGGATGAAAAAAACTCTCCAAGAGATGAAAGTAAGCATTGATGAACCCATTTCTATCAAGTGTGACAATAAAAGTGCAATAAGTATATCAAAAAATCTTGTACTTCATTCAAAAACAAAGCACATCCCAATAAAGTACCACTTCCTCAAAGAACAACTAGCACGGAAACTAGTGAAGTTGGAATACGTACTAACAAAGGAACAAATAGTAGACATATTCACAAAACCTCTTGCTAAAGAACCATTCAAATATCTAAGAGACAAACTAGGGGTAGTGTCTGCAGATGTTACTCTCTGATATGATTGAAAAATAATAATAATAATAATAAGGGCTGCATACAAGAAACAAGATCAGTCCAGAAGACAAGTGATAGTCAATATCGGACAATAAAGCATCATTCTAGGGGGAGAGAAGTCAATAAATTATCATAAAAGAGCCAGAAAAATGGAGTGGTGCATGGAACAGGTCCTCAAGATCAGAGGAAATGAAAAGATCAAAACTACATTAGGAAATGTGCAACTCTTTGTCACTGATGTCAAAAGGGGAGGAAAAGCAAGCAAAAGAAGAAAGTGTCTTTTGAAAAACAAGCAGAGGAAGTCTTGGAGGAAGAATTGGAGTATTTCCATCAATGCCAAAGGGGGTGACTGTTGGAAATATTTTCATTAATGGTGAAGAAGCACAAAGGAGCAGCACTAAGACAAGGGAGCATATCAAGTTCAGATGGAATTGTTGCAGAGAAAGAAAGTAAAGTGGCAGAGGCTACAAGAGGAGGGTTTAGATAGGAAGTAGTTTTTTTTTAACAGAGAGGGTTTATGTTGTTGTTGAAAGCCTACGAGAAAATTAGACAGAAGAGCCATTGATCAAAATATCAGGCCAAAGAGAAGAGATCCTTTATAATTATTTGATTATATGTATATATGGAGGAATTTGATTTCTAAATCATGGTGTGCATTGATTGAATGTTTGATTCAGTTTTAACTCAGGTGTAAATCAGGGTTTTGCATAATATATATGTATAGAGATGAATCGGGAAAATTCAAAGAAATGGTATGAGACTATGTGTTTAGGAAGTGAAAATTCAATTGAAATTGAATTCTGATAGAAAGCGTATGTCCAAATTGAGCATCGATATTTGAATGGATCGATGCCCTTGAAATTGTTAAAACGTAACCCTGCAATTTGATATCCAAATCACACTATGTAGAGTAATAAGGTTAGAGGGTGTTCGGAGCTGCATTATAGTTTAACATTCCATGAAAAAGTGGAAGAAGTAGAAATATATGGTTATTAGCATAACTTATGGAACAGTGGAGCGGAATGAAATGAGAGCACAACAACCGTTAGATCTGAAGGATCAATGAATGAAATCAAAAGGTGAAATGCAGAATGTATGAATAATCAAGTGGATACGATTGAAACAAGTGTTCATAAACAATATGAGTGGTTTCACGAACCGGCGGTGGTATTTGTGTGCATCCAAAGTGGTAAGTGGTAAAAGCTGAAATGAATGTGATAGACCTCCGGAAGTGACACATCACAAAGAAAAACCACCTATTTCGCGTAGGTTCATGAACTTTATCCATTGGGGCTAGTTGGCACGCGATAACGTGATGACCATTGGATCATTCTAGGGTCAACGGCGGAGACTCAACATTATTTGGCATAATGAAATTATGAGTTATGAGGAGGCATACTATGGGGCCAATACATTTTGTTGACGATTTTTTTTTTTAAGCAAAAAGTATATAAAAGAGAGGAATGATAAAAGGTGTGGGACCGGTGTCGCAGAGGCAGCGAAGGCTAAACCTCGTGCACATCTTATGAGCACGGTTAACATTGATCTAGGATCAATGGTACTGCGGGGGCACAAACAGCCCAATGCTTAACCTAAGGGGGTGCCTCCGCAGTTGACCTGCCCATCAAGCATTGACTGTAGATCGACGGTTGTCATTCACTGCGGTAGCACAAGCCTGATGATTATTTCGTACCAAGGAGTGCCTCTGTAGTGCCATGAACTGGGACCCACTTTCCTAAAGCCCAAAAGTACATTCATGGACCGACGCAATCAACGGATGAGATTAAAGGAGATAGACAATAGAGATTATATTGGAATAAAGTCAAACCTGATCGCATATTGGACATCGCAATTGAATACAATAGCCGCTGGATGTATGCAAAGTTGTGATGCGATGTGGCGATGAGAAGGGACACATGGCGGCATAGTGCTATATCGCACATCGACGATGTGAAGTCCATTGCATAGCACGAAGTGGCGATGCGATGCAATGTGAAGATGTGATGCGATGCGATTGCATATCACATATCGCATATGATATGGGTTCACATCATATGGTAAATTATATGTGATAGTCGATACTGTGATATTCGGGTAGCCGATATTGCAATGCAATATTACCATCACATATTGCAATCGGGGTAGGAAAAAAATCACACAAACACATGGGAACATCAAAATGTGAAGTGCGATAAAGAAGAGTGAACGCGATGCAGATCGAAGCTGAAGTCTAAAAGCATTTCAAGTCTAGAAGTATGTGGATTTCCTTTGTTAAATTGTTTCGGAGAGAAAATGAGGATTATAACGTAAAACAAAAAGAAAAGGTTGAACACGGTAAGGAAAGGCTTGCACAGCCAAAAGGACCCATTCACATGTAGAACAGTTAGAAATATAACATAAGGTAAAGAAGATAAAGGGACAACAGTCAGAGAACACAAAATAATTGGAAAACCAAGAGCTGAAAGCACTGAATTGAAATATATTTGTTGTAACTGTAAATGTAAATGAATTAATTATTTTTTTTGTATGTGATGCAAAGGCAAGTCTCCGTAGGAAAAGAAAAACTCAAATTTAATTCTAAAATGAGTAGATAGTGTTGTAACCTCTTGAAATGATGAGCGAGAAAATGAGATGGTGGAAGGCAAAGAGTCATGCCTATTCACTTCATATTCCCTATAGAATGCAAACAGTCATAAATCTATCTGTATAAAACATGCAATATCAGTATGCATAGGGAGTGGAGAGAGTGTAAGAAGAAGGAGCAGAAAGAGAAGCTGTCAAGATCCAGAGATAATACAAGGCAGATATGAAGGATGGAGGACAACAGTGAAGAAGGAATAATAGAGCTAATATCCAGGTAAATCAACATATGATTTTACTGTACACTAAGGAATTTAGTGCTTCCATATAAAGTTGTAGCTTGATAAGATGTCTAGGTGTAGCTGGTTGAGGTAGGAGCCTCCTGTAGGTTGTAGCCTGCAGAAAATAGATGGGATTTGGAGCTTCCTTGCAAGTTGTAGCTTGCAGAATTGAGGTAGTAGCCTCCTGTAGGTTGGAGCCTACAGAAAATCAGTGGTGAGAGAGAGTTGGAGCTTGCCTTTGCATCACAACAATAATAAGATGTGGTTTTCTACCTTATGGGTTTCCACTTATATCTGTTGTCTATCGACATGATGATTATGTGTTGATATTATGTATTTAATCTGCTTAATTCCTACTGCTCACTTATTAATATTGGTGTTTCATTGTATATTAAGTTGATCATGCAAATAAGTGTAAAAGAAAGCTTTACAAGACCATGATTGCATTAAAATGATTCACCCCCCCCAGTTTAACTAAGGGTTCAGCACCTATTGGTGTTCATTGTACTCATGTATCTTCAAAAATTTTATTAATACTTGAAGTTGTTTGGACAACACATTTTCATGTAGGGATCATGGATTTTTTTGGACTTCTCTTGAAATGTTTGTGGTTTAGTACACATGTACTAAAGAATTTGAGTTATTTTGGTGGCTTTGGTGCTTCACTTGTTGGAAATGTGTTGTGATTTTTATAATTATTGTGGTATATATGTGAACTATTTCACTTGATTACTAACAACTCTTTCTTGTTTATGTGCATGTGTATTTACTAGACTAGTATTATTACTAATCCATTGGAGTCTCACTTTTGTTCCCTGTAGTGAACAGGGAAGGGATAAATGTCTTTATCCCTTCCTTGACTCAAATAAGTTCCATTTAAGGAGTTTTTAATCCCTAAAATATCTATCCAACCCAACTCCACTCATATTCTCAATTAATTAAGAGAATATTCACAATAAACCTCACACTCAGATTTCCCTCTCAATTTATTTAAAATGTGCATAATTTATAAGATAATTAAAAAAACATCACCCCCTAAATCACGCAAATAAATAATGAAAATTTAGGATGATGCTCCTGCATCAATAGAACAAATTGAAAAACAAGACTGTAACATTTTGTTAGATAGAGTTATGTTTTAATGGTCTAAATATGCATATAATAATTTATATGATATTCACAATAACCATAATAATATTATAATTTTTATGGAAATATAACTTATTAGAACACTGAAAAATATTATAACTCTTATTTAGTTATAATAGATATTTACATTAAAACACCATACTAATACTAAATTTTTCTATGGAAATATAGTTTATTAGAACACTGAACATTATTATAACTCTTATTTAGTTATAATGGAGATTTACATTAAAACACCATACTAATGTTGAAACATGATGTAAAAACTATAAATATCTAAAATACTCACAAACTTATAATTGATATTTACATGAAAACACCACACATTCTAAAACATGATTGAAACACCAGAGAACACTATAACCAACAAAGACAATCAAGAACCAAGAATATGGCTACAGAGATGACATTCCCATGTTGATACTAAATTTGGTACTGCTCGTAGTGCAGACCACAGTCATCATATGTTATCGTAGCACTGATGGCAAGGCCGCAAATGGGAAACAGGTTTTGGTTGAACAATGTAGAAAGGCAGACACTGCACTCAGAGACTATGGGAAGAAAAACAACATGCCCAAAACCATGTGAAAAACTCATGCACAGAAACCATGGGTAGGATTGCCGACCATATTTGGGTTTTCCCCCCATCCTTTGTTGTCGCACTCCCCCATTAACCCCCTAGCATATTTGGGTTTGCGCCCCATCCTTTGTTGTCGCACTCCCCCATGAACCCCCTACTGCACTCGACACAATGTACAATGCTTGGGACAAGGCATGGAAAGAATATAAAATAGACCCAACAACTATTTATTAACGTGAGAAATAATATTCCTAAACGCTACATTAGAAGGTGCTAAGAATTTTTGGGTATGAGTTCCAATTTTAAATTGCTGAGATGAGCTTATCCCTCACTAAGATTGATTTCATGGCATACAAAAGCATAAATAATTTAAGGAAAACCCACAAAAGCTCCTCGGTGTGATCATGGAATAAGGTAGAAAACATATAAGATAAAATGAAATCAGGCTAGTTTGGTGGTAAAAATGAGTTAAGGAGCCTCAAGACTGAGTATAGTTCATGGCTTACAATTTTGGAAGTAAAGGTATAAGATACATTAGTTCTAGAATGAGTGAATTTGCGCCCTGTAGTTTGCGTGTGAAATATTGAGAGACTGACCAATTATGTGTCCCTAAGGCCCAAACTATTATGGGTTCAAGAGCCTAAAGACTTTGAGGTCAGGGGAATATGGTGCAAGCCATGATTTGTTTCACATGAAAATGCCTAAAGACCCAAATTACTTTATAATGTATATATTTTTTTCAAAACACACAACAAAGGCGATTTTGGTGGGGCCAACTGAGATGCTAATGTGGCAAGTTGCACATAAGCTTAGAATGGCACATGGGTTGGTGTGATGATTTGGAAAACCTAGGTGAGGTGGAAGGGACCAGAGGGGGTGATCCATGAAATTTGACATTACATGTGGCTCAAGGTGCTCCATAGAAGGCAAGTCTCTAAGTTTTCGAGGAGAAAACCTACAAGAAATAAAAGAAGATCTCAACACCCGATTAAGGATAGGTTAGGGTATTTTAAAAAATATAAGGCGTCTTTGGAGTGAAGAAAATGACGAGAAAGTTTGACCATAACCATGCTAAAGTGAAATAAAACAAATATTCCAAGGCATATAACCTTAGTGATGACATATTACCTATAATGTAGTGTAAAATCTTGTCGTTGAAACCTGTATCAGGAAATATGGATAAAGTTCCACACTAACCAGACAAAGCTACATAATATGAATTAATGGTAGTAAAAATAATAATAAATCCAAATGAGGAAACAATCAGATTATCTAAGATTAAAACATAGAGGAAAATAAGGAAAAACAAATAGAACACCTTTGAAAATTAATTGAATAAAACTCTCATGTGATGTATAATGGAACAAAAAATTAGACCGAGAACTCGAGCATCTACTTTGGATGGGAATTTAACAATGAATGAGGATATTCCCATTATTAGAGATGGGTTAACCCTAATTTTATGGGAAAAGGGGTTGAAGTTCCTCAAATCGTTTAGGAGTTGCACACAAACTTAGTGTGCTAGTAAATCCTTCAAAACTTCAATAATTCAAGAAGAGAGTCATTATTTTTCAATCGTGTGCAATTTAATGAGTATTTGTTACTTGTAAAGGTTCTCCATGCTCATATTGAACTACTAAGTAGATAATTTACTGCAATAAAACTATCACAATCTATGGAAAAAACAATTTTGTAACGAGGGGAATGGATACAAGCTTCCACGGCAGGAGCAGTGCAGGGAGCCTAAGAGTAGAGGAAAGAAAAAACCATGAGAAAGAAAACAGAAATCAAGGAACTATAAAATACTGTGGCCTACAAATTAAAATAATGAAAATAACAAAGGATACCAAGCAAGGGGGGTACTAACATGTTGTCGTCGCCAAAACACCCTCCAAAATTTCACTACATTCAAATTTTGGAGCCTACCTAACTCTCATATCAAGTGTTTCTTTGGTTGTTAAGTGTTGTTTCATGTCACTTTACATGTTTCAAGTGTTATTATTCATTTGTAAGTGTCCTTTCATGGTTTAGAACATCTATGGTGTGCTTCAAAGTTATAACAAACTAGTTAGTAATAAAATAACACTTTTGGTCCCAATGGAACACACTTTGTTTATTGTACTTGGAGAGTGTTTGTAAACTAGTTTTTCAATGTTTTTTTCTTAGTATTTGATCTTGTTTAATTTCTATTGATGATTTGGTATGTGTCACACTTTATTTGACACCTAATTCACTATGTTTTCTTCTTCTCTTATCCTTTATACTTAGACAAATTTTGGTTTTGCAAAATGTTTCCCACCAAGGCTAAGAGGGCAGATACGAAAAAATTAAGACTTAGTGGAGACCACTTCCCTCTTCATATTGCACCTTCTTCCCTCCCCAAATTTTATAGCACACTCTGGAGTAGCATCCTCACCTTCCCAAGCACATGGACCATGATAAATCAACATTCAAGCCCTCCTTCCCTCTCAGAGATGCACCCTATGCCCTCACCCAGCCCTCAAATGAGTGCATGGTGTAACAAAAATAAACATTTATCTTCCTTCAACTTTCACACTACACCCTATGCCCTCCTTGTGTGTTAGGATTTTCAGCTGAGCGAATGACACACCAATGAGCCCCCTTCATCCTTGAGATTGTGCCCTACACCCTCCCTCAAACATGTTCTTCTCATTTCAACACAAAATGCATCATCAAGCCTCAAGCACACAACCGTTGTCTATTGACATTGTGCCTCGCACCTAGTAATCTTTCGCCTCTCTTCCCAGTCGTGCTAATAAACCATGATAAGAAAATTTGCATGAAACATGTTAGAATAGGAGGTTTTTGGTTTGGTGTTTCTTTCCATGAGTGATATTAGTTGTATTTGTTCCAGAACAAGATGGAAAGGATGCATGATGAGATTTGTAAAAGGGAGAAAATTGATTAATTATTAAAGATCAAAAAACACATAATGAAATGAGATGAAGAGCATTAAAATATTGATGTTCAAAGTATCTCATAAAGACTCCATATGATCCAATACCCTTTGGAGGTTCAAGGAAACGATAATATTAAAGTTGCATGCAATATTGAAGAAACAAGTGGAAACATTATCACCTCTCAAGAAAGTCCATTTCATCGATCACTATGATGCCAAGTCATCAATATTAGTGACTTGTCATTTTGTTACCTCGTGATGATATAGAAATGATGATGTAAGTATGAAATTATTATAAACACAAAACATAGAAGTCCAAGAGTTCTGTATGGACAAAAGCACCATATGAAGAAGTCCAAAAGGCACATGTAATTCCAAAAGTCATCAAGAATTCCAAGATTTGTATAGAAGTCCAAAGGTCATAACAAGTTGAAAATCCATATGAGAAATTCAAGAGTCATGGGGATATGAAAGGTCATGCCTCTAGTTATAAAAGTAGCCTCATTACTCAAGCAAAGGATTTTTTCACCTTGGCTTCTCCAAGGAGGCATTAGAGAGATAGAGATAGTTTGTTTGTAGAGAAAGTGGTGTCTCTAACACTCCACTATTGGATCTAGTGGTGTTCATTGTACTCATGTTTCTTCAAATTTTTGCTTAATACTTGAAGTTGTTTGGAAAACACATTTTCATGGAGTGATCATGGATTTTTTGGGACTTATCTGGAAATGTTTGTGGTTTATATTGGCTTACATATGTACTAAAAAATTTGAGTTATTTTGGTGGCTTTGGTGCTTAACTTGTTGGAAATGTGTTGTGATTGTTATAATTATTGTGGCATATATGTGAACTATTTCACTTGATTACTAACAATTCTTTCTTGTTTATGTGCATGTGTATTTACTAGACTAGTATTATTACTAATCCATTAGAGGCTCACTTTTTGTTTCTATGTAGTGAAAGAACCTTGACACATTCATAATTGAACATATCACAAGGCATACTCTCTTCCTCATTCATAAGCACATGCACACTACTCTCCCAAGATAATTTCGTAAGCCAAGGAAAATATTTAAGTTAATGGAAGTCGAGCCATAATTTTAGACATGACTCATATACCAAAGAATGTGAGTTCTATTTGGGACTTCATATCGGGAAGATCCCCTACATGTTTGTGAGATCCAACACCATTAACGTTTTTTCGCTAGAAGGATGGAAGCCACCTTTTTATGGTTGATAATTAATCTCACACTAACAACAAATATTTTGTACAAGGTAGTAATGGTCTGAGTTCTACTCGAACTGATATTCCTAAAAATGGAGAATATTCTCACCTAAGTATGGGATATACTTTTGAAGTTACTTATAGTCAGCTCCATATAATCGAGCCCATTACTCTCATTAGTTTGTGAAAGATCTTGGATTACTTCCTATTGCTCATAGTATCTCTAATTATTTGAAAGAGAAGGAAAGAACTTGTCATTAGAGGAAATTTCATCCTAAAAGTGGCATCGTAACAAAAAATAATAAAATAAGAATTATGAATTTTGGAGGGAAAAGAAGAAACCTATTTTTTTAATTGTATTTTTGGCTTATATCCTTATAGTTTTGCTCAAATTTCAAGTATTACACTCTTTGGATGCATAATTAAATTCCACATCCAATGCGTACCAATTATGCATGCTTTTAAGAAGACCCACTTTGATAAAAATTGCAGATACATTAAAAAAACTTGTTAAACACGTTTTTCAATGTGTCTCCAATTTTTATGAATGTCCATCTTATCAAAAGTATGCATAATGGATACGCATTAGATGTGGAATTTAATTCTGCATCCAATGAGTGTCTACACTTAAAATTTGGGTAAACCTATATGGTGATAAGCCAAAAGTACAATTAAAAAAACATATTTTTTTGTATTTTCCCTCCAAAATATTTACATGTACCTCCTTTTAAATTTAATGGATTTTTATTGGTTTACATATTCTGACATGGAAATTACATGAAAATTTCATGGGCACTTTTAGGCTCAAATTTCCTCTAATTGATTGTTGTAATGGTTTCATTTGTGAAAGATTTGATTTTTCCACCCTTGAAGTGATAGCATAACCTTCAAAAGAAATAGTTCAACAAGGGGACCTTCCACTTATTGAGGAACGACTAGAGGGTGACGGGAATATTTTCAATTTTATGATGAGGAGATGCTTGAGCGTAACAAATACATGGTCGGTGAAGGAGGAAAATCTTCTGATTCAAAGCATGACAAGGAAGGAGAATATATGGTTGATCAATACTTAGATTGGATGGCCCAAGTCGCTCTTCTAGAAAATATCCATAAAATGCTAAAGCATCCTGAGAATTTGTTATCTAAATTTGATGTTGATAAGAAGACCACAACTGAAGACCATATAGACAAATTCTAGTTGCATTTAAGAAGTTTTAAGGTACACTTTGACCATGTTGCTTGCAGAATATTCACGTACACTTTAGAAGGTAAAGCATCCATATGGTACCATAGTATTCAAGGTAAATCAAAGAAAGGCATCTACGAGGAGGAAGTCCTTTAAGTTGTTCTTACTCAGAAGAAATAATAATAATCAACTCGCCAAAGCTCGAATGTTGTGTTAAATGTTGAAATCATAGAAATAGAAAACTAATCCACTTTTCATCATGAGAGGCATTCAGGGAAGACATGCCCATAATGGAACCACAACATAACTACTATGAAAGCCCATATCATTGATACTCTATTAGTAGATGAGTAGATGGAAAAGGTAAAGGAAACTAATAAATGAACCTGCCACTACTTAAAAAAATTTTGGTATTAGAATAGTTCAATACTTATTTAAAATTAAATTTAATAAAATATAAAAGAATTGAATTATTTAAGAGAAATATTTTATTTTATTACAATCATTTACAAATAAAAGAAATATTTAATTCAAATAAAATATTTTAATATAATCATCCTAAAACCAGCCAGCAATATCGTTAGTGAGATGACATTTCTAAACAAACATACAATATGCAAGGGTATCACCCTGTGTTGATACTAAGAGTTGTTCTACTCATAATGCATGTGATACTAAGATATATGGGACATAGCACAAATTACAAAACAAGACTCTAATATTTTGTTGGATAAAATTATGTTTGAATGGTCTAAATATACATATAATAATTTATATAATATTCAAAATAACCATAATTGATGAAAATATAACTTATTAAAACACTTAACATTATTATAACTCTTATTTAATTATAATAGAGATTTAAATTAAAACACCATATTAATACTAAAACAAAAAACATGATGTAAAAACTATAAATATCTACAGAAACTTATAATTGATATTTACATGAAAACACCACATATTCTAAAACATGATTGAAACACCGCAGAACTCTATAACCAACAAAAACAATCTAGAACCAACAATATCGCTACAGATGACATTCCCATGTTGATACTAAATTTGGTACTGCTCGTAGCCCAGGCCACAGTCAGCCAATGTTACCTTAGCACTGATGGAAAGGCCGCAAATGGGAAACAGGTTTTGGTTGATCGGAGTAGAAAGGCAAGCACTGCACTCAGAGACTATGGAAATATTATTTATTAGAACACTAAACATTTTACAACTCTTATTCAGTTATAGAAGATATTTACATTAAAACAAACATGAAAAACTATAAATATCTAAAATACTCACTAACTTATAATTGACATTTACATGAAAACACCACACATTCTAAAACATGATTGAAACACCAGAGAACATTATAACCAACAATAACAATCTAGAACCAACAATTGTCTCAGAGATGACATAGTAGATGATACTAAACGGGGTACTGTTCGTAGCGCAGGCCACAGTCAGCCAATGTAACCGTAGCACCCATGGCAACGCCGCAGATGGGAAGCATTTATTGGTTGACTAGGTACTGCACAAGTTTTCGTCGGCTATTGTCCCAAGGCAGTTTGCTCCCCCGTAGAGAGTGGGTGAACCCCCACTGCCTGGAATCGACGCGGAATAGCTGTAGTAACGAGATTAGTGAACAAAGGACTGTCGGATGAGAATTTCGCCTCGTTACATGCGCAAAACTTTAGGGTTGTATCCAGATAACTCTGGACGCCCACAACTGCGAGTAGTAACATGAGAGGTAAAACTAAGTAGAATGACCTCATCCTCATGGCTGCTTCAAATGAAATAATGTCACCTCTACTAATGCCAAACGTTATTGCGATCCTTATAAATCTGCCCAGCACGCCCCCGTTTTATAACCCTCGCGGGTTGTGTGAGTCAACGATGCTGCTGGTTTCGTGCCATTCATTTCTTCATACGCACGGCATTCTCAAAGTGATGTTGTCTACCCACGGTATAGAATAGTTTGGATGGCAGTTTTTTTGCCCGAATTTGATAAAATAAAATTCAAAAAAATTAGGTAGTTGTAGAGTTTGGAATCTATTTTTGATATTGGAAATAAATTTAACACTATTAAAAACTCTTATAGCATCCAAAATACTGAAATTCTGATAAAATCTTTGGTAAACTTTTTTGGATTCTAAACTATTTTGTTATTTTTTTTTAGACTACGGCTTCTCACCATTACCACCTACATTGAGTAAAGGTGAGGTTTTAGTATTACGAAATGGTTACGCCTAAGCTACGGAAGAGAGGAGGCTTTAGTGAGGTTTTAGTGTTATGAAATGGATGTTTTTCATTTTGTGTAGGCAATTATTTTTTTGATGACTAATTTTATTGGATTTCAGTATTTAAATATTGTGAAATGTAATAGAACTTTAAATGTAAAATAATAAAATTATTATTGAAATATATTTTAATTGTATAGATGTTTTTATTTTATATGATAATTATTTATTTTAATATCATTTATGTTTAATTGGACTTTAATTTAGTATTATGAAATGAATGTATTTCATTTTATTTTGAAAAATTGTCTTAATTTTGGTATTATGAATTACATGTATTTTATTTTGGATGTATTGTATGATACTCTTGTGGTTATAGCTAAAATATGTTAAAGGAAAGAAAAAAGTTTCAATATAACACATAAAATAGTAACAACCCAAATTTACATAGTCACTGATATTTCTTAGACATCCATAATGAACAAAACCTATTTAGTATAGTTTTGCTCAAAATACCCTCATAGACCTCGAGGATGATGGTGGTTTACTAGACAAGATAACCTTCATGACATCAACGATGATGGCACCTGAGTTTTCTCAATTACAGAAAAAAACAAAAGTTTTTTTTGGATACAACTTGGGATTCATTCTTTTCATAAAACTAGATCCATCTTAAGTAGGGATCTAACATGAGCTTAGAGGGATCAAATTTCTTCATGTATAAACTTTTTTAGAGTGTAAAATACAATGTGTTATTTTTCATTATGTATAGGACCAAATAAATGTTTTAACCATACAAAAAATTATTTTCTTCGTGATATATACATAACAATTTTTTAAATGATATATAATATTAAAATATTTTACATAATATGTACATCCAAATATTTTATGATGAAAATTAAAATATTTTTTTATTATTAAAATATTTTCAAGTATATGTCAATATTAATTAGTATTAAAATATTTTATCAATAACCAGATTATAAGATTTAAACATCTTACTCACACAATTTTTTTTAATTCTAATTACTTTACAACATATATGTTTCAACCATACAAAACTTATTTTTTTCATTATATATACATAATTTTTTTAAAATGATATATAATATTAAAATATTTTACATAATATGTACATCCAAACATTTTATGAAGGAATTTAAAATGTTTTTTTATTATTAAAATATTTTTAACTATATGTCAATATTAATTAGTATTAAAATATTTTATCAATAACCAAGTTATAAGATTTAAACATCTTACTCACACAATTTTTTTTAATTCTAATTACTTTACAGTATATTCAATTTTTGCTTTTTTTAATTTTAGCTATCATTATTTTCCTATTTAGAACATATTTTTCAACTTTAGATGGATGGACAAACTTACACATCCCCCTCGTACTGGGTTGTAGAATGAGCCTCTCCACTAAATAACCACAAATTACTTGGTTATGTATACAATATTTTCTATATCTATACTTTTGATTTGTGTATACTACTATGAATATTCTAAAATATTCAGTGGAGGTGAAATTTTTTCCCTCAATGATATCAACGATGATGGTGTTTTAGTGCCTCGTGCTTTGCCAATCACTAAAAAAAACATATTTTGGATCCATTCTTTTCATAAAATAACTCCCAAACCCAATATAGTATATATATTGTAATATAATGTGATGTGGTGTAAACATTTTGACTAAGTCAAAATAAAATAAAATTGAATTAAAAATTTAATAATTAATTATTATATTTATAATTTATAATTAGAGTTAATATCAAAATAATTACATCATAATATACCTTATATTGTTGCTATTTAAAATTTGAGAGTATTCATGAACTATGTATGACAAAGAACCAGAGTTGAAGTTTATGCCATGTACCAAGATATTTAGTTAGAAAGAAAAATAGGGAACATCTCTAACCCTTTGGGAGACTCCTCCTCAATCAAGATTTGGTGAATACCTCATCTTCAAAGGAAAAAATATTAGAAAGTTCCATGAAAAGAAAAAGGAAAGAAATTAAAGGATACTCATCAATAGCATATTTCCATGTGCTCTGTCATCTCAATATAGATGTGAAATTTCTAATGAAGAGTGTAAATTAATATTGGGAGATTTAAAAACTAATGGCCAATTGAAATCTTCTCCTACTCTTTAGAGCTAAATGGATTGGAATTACACAATTTTATTTGGTGCTTTTTGTAAGGTATATACCTACAAACTTGTAGTTTTGTAGAATAAGAGGGCTCATTAATTTTATATATATATATATATATATATATATATATATATATATATATATATATATATATATATATATATATATATATATATGATACCCTTAAGGCACAAAATTGCATATAAAAAATGCACATGACATTTCCATGGTTAAAAGAAAGACAAAAATTAACTAAATTATAGCTTTATTTTTAATTATCATTATTAATTTTAATGACTACTAGTTAAAAATATAAAAATTTATAAAAGCATGTAACATGATTCTTAACCATGAAACCCTTGACCATTAAATAAACATTATTTCAATGTCATGGCTTATTAATACCACAGTTCAGAAAAACTATGGCATTTTCTTAATTAATGAATTTAAATTAAATTGTGTGGAGATAATTTTAATATGAATCTCAACCTTTGATTTGTGACTACTATTAAGAATGTTTTAGAATATATCATGGAGTTTAAATCCATACCCTTTACCTAATAACTAATGCATCCATATAAATTCAAATGCATTTGACATTAATAAACATTGAAACATTAGGTCATAATACATTTCACATTGCTAAAATTTAAAAATAAAAAATTATCTAAATTATAACTTTATTTTAAATTACTATTATTATATTAATTATATAAATAATTAATATATGAATTATATATATATATATATATATATATATAGACATATATATATATATATATATATATATATATATATATATATATATATATGTATATATATTAAAATAACTTGGAACCCCACAATGGCTAATAATAACATGAAAGATAAAGCTAAACCGAATGACCTGATCCTCATGGTTGCCTCAAATTAAATAATATCACCTCTACTAATAATAACAATAATCTTTTTTTTTTAGATCTAGGGTAATCGGTAACTGGTGAGAGTTGCCTGAGCAAGGCCCGGGTTCAAATCCAACTGGCTGCCACTATAAACCTAGGCTAGGTGCAACAGCCTGCAAGCCGCACACAATATCAATTAACTTATGCCTCAACAATAATCCTCGCAAATAATAAAAATAATCGTCACAAATGCCAAATGTTATTGCGACCCTTATCCACCTTATGGTTGGGCGGCACAACGATGATGCTGGTTTCATGCCATTCATTTCTTCACACGCACGGCATGGTTACCCCTCAGACCCCGGAAGAGGTGAGGTTTTAGTATTATGAAATGGATGTATGTTTAAAATTACCATTTTGACTTAATTTTATTGGATTTCAGTTATTAATATTCTTATTAATATTGTTAAATGTAATATAATTTTAAATTTTAAATAATTAATAAATTTAATTATTGAAATATATTTCAAGTGTATGGATATTTTATTTTATATTATAATTATTATTTTTACTATCATTTTCATTTAATTAGTTTTTAATTTAGTATTATGAAATGAATGTATTTTACTTTCTTTTTAATATCATTTTATTTAACAAAATTGTATTTTAGTATTATAAATTGGATGTATTTTATTGTGTTTGGGCAACTCCATTAGAATTCAATATTATGAATTTGATGTATTTCTTTTTGTTAAAGCAACTGAATTGGATTTTAATATTATAAATTCCACGTATTTCATTTTGTTTGGGAAAATTGACTTGATTTTGGTATTATGAATTGCATGTATTTCATTTTGTTTGGGAAAATTGAGTTGATTTTGGTATACAGCTTGAGTGGGCCTAATGATTAAGAGCACGTGTTTCCTCCTAAGAGGTCACAAGTTCAGAACCAGAGGGGTGTAGTGTATGTATGTCTTTATAGACTTAGTAGTCAAATCATTGCGTGCAGGTGGGTCCCTTGTCCCACAAACAAGGGGGTCTCATACACCAATTTGGTGTTTGGCTTAGTCGTGACCTTAAAATTGCATAATAATAATAATATTAATTTTATTTTGGATGTATCGGTGGTTATAGCCAAAATATATTAAAATAAAAACCTTTCAATATAACACATAAAATCATCACAACCCAAATTTACATACTCATTGATATTTCTTAGCCATCCATAATGAAAAAAACCTATTTAGTATAGCTTTTCTCAAAATAACCTCCAGGACCTCAACGATGATGATGGTTTAGTGGAGAATATAAACTTCATGACATCAATGATGATGGCACTTTAGTGCTAGGGTTTCTTAATTACAAAAAAAAAACAAAAGCTTCTTTTGGATACAACTTGTGATTCATTATTTTCATTAAACTGGTATAGATCCATCTTAAGTACAAATCTAACATGAGCCTAGAGGGATCGAATTTCTTCACGTGCAAACTTCTTTAGAGTGTAAAATGTTGAAAAGTCAATAAGAAATGTGTGTCTAATTTAATTTTCCCTTAATTAATTTGGACAATAAAACGTAATCTTTTCTCATAATCACTTGTAATAGTTAACTCGGTGTGATAAACTTAGTTAGCTCATGAATTTCGAGTTGAGGGTGGTTGGTGAGACATACAGAGTGATTCTATTAGTTATGGAGTTTGAGTTGCAGTTAGTGCATTAGTTTACGCATGAGAAATCAGTTAACTCAATTAATTGAGTTAAATTAAGTTGAACTAGTTGTAATTGTTTGTTGCACTAGTGAGAGATCAAGTGAATTAAATCAGATTTATTTCACATGCAGTGATATGTCATGCAACCAATGATTTACTATTGATATTTGCATGCATGTCAATTCCAGTGGAGACCCAGTTGAGACAAAGGTTAAAGGGATGTTAACTATTAGTTGTATCATTTGTAGGTTGCCTGAATGTAGTAAGACAACCATAGGATTTCCCATGAGCATTGTACAATTTTCGAAGGTTGAATTTCTTAAAGAATAGCGATTGCATTCCACATTAATTGCGCAAGAAAGGAAGGCTGAGCAGAGGCTGAAAATTGGTTAAGTGTTGGTCGATTTTGTATGGATTAGTGTGAGACAGTTGTGAGAGTGCAGGAGACTCTTGTGAGAAGAGTGCATTGTAAATGTTTCATGATTCCTTGGTGAATATACAATAGGAGATAGAGGTGTTTTTAGCAGAAATTATTCCCCAGGAAAATATCTGTGTTGTGGTTTGATTTACTTCTTTCTTTTACTTGTTGTGATTGGAAATCGTGTTTATTTTCCACAATTGATTTGTAGAAGGATTTGGTATCTTGCTTTAGCATATCGCATGATCAGATTGAATCCATTGAAATATATATTGTTTATATAATTTCTACATGGTATCAGAGCATAGGAAATCACTATAGTGGAGAAGAAATTGAGTTTGTGACTGAATAGCATTCGAATTTTCTGAAGTATTATTTGGTGCAACATCGGATCAAGATGAATTTCAATGGATTGAGATTGGAGTATGCACTCTAGGGAAGCTCCAATTATATTGCATGGAAGGTAGGATGGAGGCAGGTCTGGAGGACAACGAGTTGAAATAATTCATTGATAATGACATTCCCAAACCTGCAACAGCAGATCTCGCTCTGCTTGATGCTTGGCAAAAGAAGGTTTCAAAGGTGAGAAGGATCTTACTAGAGGGAGTAAGACACCACATTGTCTCCATGGAAAATAAACTCCATATGCAAAGTGGAAGGCTTAGATAGATATTTTTCAGAGTAGTAGTGATCATAGAAAATTCACACTTAAGGACAAGCTCAGGAAAATCAAAATGGAGAAAGGCTACACTATTCTGAAATATTTAACCAAGTTTGTCCAATGTCAAGATGAGCTTGGGAGCATTAGAATTACTATTTCGGACGATGAATTGGTGAGCCTAGCTCTTCTAGGCCTCCCCAAGAGTTGGCATGGTTATCAAAACTCTGTCAATGGGAGGGAGAAGCTGCCATATTGCGACCAAATTTGGTCGGATTTGGTGCAAGAATAATTTAGGTGGAATACCAGGGATGGATCTTCATCTAAGATATATGATGAAGAAAATTTCACTTTGAATGGTAAGGTGAAGAAGGGGAAGGGAAAGAAATAATATTCCAATTCTAAGACCAAAAAAAATGGCAAGAAGCGTGACATGTCCAGAGTGAAATGTTTTCATTATCACGAGCATGGACATTATGCCACTAATTCTCGATACAAAAAGAATAACAAGAAGGCTTTAAGATCTGCAGTAGGCGAGGCTTTGGACTCACAATTTGAGTTGGACTTCTTGCTCATTGCATGCATGGTGTTAAGTGTGATGGGATTGATGTGGTACTTGGATAGTGGTGCATATTTCCACATGACGAGAGACAAAGAACTTTTCAGTAGCTTGGAGGAGAAGGACCTCCAGACGCATATCGAAATGTGTGATGACAAGAGGTACAGTGCTATCAGGATTGGTATAGTTACCTTCCAGAGATAATCAGGTAAACCCTTCTTATTAAAAGATGTAATGCATGTACCAAGCTTGAAAAATAATTTAGTTTCAGTCACAATGTTGGAGGATAGAGGTTATGATGTGGTTTTCATTGAATGAAAAGCTTTACTTTGACATAAAGCCACAGGACAAGCCAATAATATTGGGATTCATGTGAAGAATCTTTATAAAATTGATGTAGATGGTTGCACAACATTGATGGGTAAGGAAGGAAAAGTGGTGAGTTGGGATGAGGGTGAGTTATGGCACATGAGATTGGGCCATCTACACCACGGAGCCTTAAATATCATGCAACATATTTCTACAGGGCTTCCAAAGGGTACTCTTGCGTAGATAGACACATGCAAGGGATGTACCAGGGTGAAGTATGCAAAGGAAAATTTTCACAAGAAGGAGAACCAAGCAGTGGAAATCGTTGAGAGAGCTCACTTATATGTGTGTGGACCATTCTATATAGCTTCAACAACAAAGCACAGGTATTATGTGATCTTTGTTGATGATTTTTATAGAAAGTGTTGGGTCTACTTCATGTAGAAGAAATATCAAACGTTCTCAAAATTTTGTGAGTTCAAAGCACTGGTTGAGAAAGAAATGGGGAAGCATGTGAAGGCTCTTAGGAGCGACAATGGTGGTGAGTACATCTCAAATAAATTTCAAGAACTTCTGTAGCAAAGAAGGAATTCAAAGAGAGTTGATTGTGGCTCATAATCCATAACAAAATGGGGTCGTAGTAAGAAATAATAGAATAATTGTGGGTGCAGCACGAGAGATGCTGCATCTATGGGCGGAAGCATGCAACACAGTGGTATTTGTGCAAAACTGTAGTCCTCATCGGATACCTGGCATGAGACCACCAAAGGAGGATTTTTATGTTAAGAAACATGATGTTTCATATTTTAAAATTTTTATCTCATCTGTCTATTGCCATGTGACCAAAGATTCCAAGAAGAAGCTCGAACCAACATCTCAGATCGGGATATTTGTGGGTACACTGATACTCCCCAAAATTATCGAGTGTATTTTCCAAACGAAATAGCAAGGAGAAAGCCATGAGACGGGATATAAAATTTGATGAGGAGAAAGCCATGAAATTGTCCCTTGAGAGGGAGTTTGATTTGCATGCAGAAGAGGAACTGTTGGTTACAAAGAATGAACCTCAAGATGTGGAGCAGCCACATGCGAAGGATCATGGAGTGGAAAAAATCACTCATGTAGAGCCGTCCACCAGACTCTGTATAATGTGCACCATAGAAGCTAATAGATTGAGACTTGATGTGGAAAAACATGTAGGAGTACTTACTTCATTGCGTAGACAAAGATAGTCTCCAGAAAGGTTTACTGGATACATGGTTGTTATGAGAAATTTTATTGTGACAGAACCATCCTCATTTTGAGGAAGCAGTGCAGCAACCAATTTGGGTTGATGCCATGGTTGAGGAGTATGACTCCATTGTCAAGAACAGTGCATGGGAAGTTGTCCCAAGACCATTCAGAAAATCAGTTTTTGGATATAGATGGATCTATAAGGTGAAGCAAGCAACTGATGGGAGTGGAGAAGTAAAAGGCTAGATTTGTAGCCTGAGGATTCTCACAAGGTGAGGGGATTGACTATGGGGACGATTTCACACCGGTTGCAAGATACTCCTCGATTAGATCTATCCTTGCACTCTCAGTGCAGATGGGGTGGCAGATACATCAGATGGATGTGGAAACTGTGTTTCTTAATGGATTTATTGAGGAAGAAGTGTATATAGAGCATCTAAAAATTTTTGAGACCTTTGACTGTGATTGTCATGTGTTCGGACTCAAGAGAGCACTATATGGGCTGAAGCAATCACCTCATTCTTGGTACACCAAGATTGACAACTATTTCACTGGGTTGGTCTTCGCGAAGAGTGAAGCGAATGTGAACCTGTACCAGATTGTGGTCGATGGTAATCATACTTTATGTTGATTATATAATTTTTATAGGTGATGAGCAGTTGATAACTTATCACAAAGAGGATCTTGCAAGAGAGTTCGAAATGTAGGACATGGGACTCCTTCACTATTTCCTTGGTTTGGAAATATGGGAACAAGATGGTGAGCTATTTTTTTCTCAAGGCAAGTATGCCAAAGAGAATGTAAGTAAGTTTCACATGGAGAATTATAAACCCATGGACACTCCTCTTCCACAACACTAGAGGAAGGAGGATGCTACTTCAGGTGAGGTAGTGGATGCTACTGTTTACAGGAAAATTGTGGGTTCGCTAATGTACTTGGTGAATACCAAACCAACCATTTGGTACGGAGTTAACCAACAGAGTCAAGTTATGGTTAAGCCGACCAAACTCTTTTGGAAGGTGAGGAATCATGTCCTTAGATATCTCAAGGGCACTTCAGAGTATGTATTATGGTACAAACGGGCAAAGGGAGTGAAGCTTCAAGGCTTCACCGATGCAAATTGGGCAGGTAGTCCAAAAGAGCACATCATGAGGGATCTTTAGCATAGGATCGAAAATGGTTTCTTGGTACATCAGGAAGCAGAGATCTGTGGCACTTAGGTCAGCCGAGGTATAGTACATGGAAACAAGTCAAACTGCATTTGAGGGCATCTCGATGAGGATGATTATGGTTGGTTTGTTTGGTTCTCAGATGGATCCGAAAGTGATACATTGTGATAGCTGGAGTTGCATTAAACTCCTAGTTGATCCGATATTCCATGATAGTTCCAAGCACATAGACATTTGGTACCACCATCTCAGAGACTGTGTTCAGAGGTGCATTATGTTACTTCAGTACATTCCCATGGAAGATAAGCATGCAGATATTCTGATGAAGGCGCTCACCATGAGAAAATTTGAATACCATAGAGGTACGATCGGGGTGGCAGATAATCCCTTTCTTGTTGAGAGGGACTGTTGAAAATTCAACAAGAAACGTGTGTCTAATTTAAATTTTCCTTAATTAAATTGGACAATAAAATGTAATTTTATCTCATAATCACTTGTAATAGTTTAATGATTGTGATAACCTCAGTTATCTCATGAATTTCGAGTTGAGGGTGGATGGTTAGGCATGTATAGTGATTCTATAAGTTATGGACTTCGATTTGCAGTTAGTGCATTAGTTTAATTCATGAGAAATCAGTTAACTCGATTAATTGAGTTAAAGTCAGTTGAACTAGTCGTAACTATTTGTTGCACTAGTGAGAGGTCAAGTGAATTAAATCAAATTTAATTCACATGCAATGATCTGTCATGCAACTGATGATTTAATATTAAAGGGATATTAACTACATGTATATCAGTTCTAGTGGAGACCCAGTTGAGACAAAGGTTAAAGGGATATTAACTATCAATTGTATCATTAGTAGGTTGTCCGGATGTAGTAAAAAAACTATAAGATTTCCCATGAGCATTGCATATTTTTGGAAGGTTGAATTTCCTAAGGAATAGCGATTGCATTCCACATGAATTGCGCAAGAAAGGCAGATTGAGCAGAGGCTAAAAATTGGCTAAGTGTTGGTCAATTTTGTCGAGATCAGTGTGAGACGGTTGTGAGAGTGCATGAGACTCTTGTGTGATGAGTGCATTGTAATTTTTTTCATGATTCCCTGGTGAATATGCAATAGAATATAGAGGGGTTTTGAAAAGCAAGCTTTACCCGGGAAAATATATGTGTTGCAGTTTGATTTGCTTCTTTCTTTTACTTGTTGTGATTGGCGTTCGAGTTTATTTTCCGCAATTGATTTATAGAAAGATTCAATGTCTTGCTTTAGCATATCGCATGATCAGATTAAATCCATTGAAATACATATTGTTTGTATAATTTCTACATAAAATACAATGTGTTCTTTTTCATTATTTAAATTGTATTTTTGAATGCTAAATATAATATATATATAGGACCAAATGATTTTTTTAACCATAAAAAACTTATTTTTTCATGATATATACATATTTTTTTTCAAATGATATATAATATATAAGCAATGACATTAGAATATTTTACATAGTATGTACGTCCAGACATTTTATGATGCAAATTAAAATAGTTTTTTATTATTAACATATTTTTAAGTATATGTCAATATTAATTTGAATTAAAATATTTTATCAATAACCAAATTATAAGAATTAAACATCTTACTTACACAATTTTTTTTATTTCTAAATATTTTACAACATATTCAAAAATTCTTTTTGTATTATAATGACTATTAATATTCTATTTAGAATATATTTTTCAACCTTAGATGGATGGAAAACTGACACATCCCCTCATAGTGAGTTGTAAAATGAGCCTTTCCACTCAATAACCACAAATTACTTAGTTATTTATACAATATTTTCTATATCTATACTTTTTATGTGTGCATACAACTATGAATATTCTAAAATATTCAGTGGAGGTGAAATTTCTTCGCTCAGTGACATTAATGCTGATGGTGGTTTAGTGATGATGGTAGTTTACTGTGTCATGCTTTGTCAATCACTCAATAAAAACAAAATAATCTTTTGGATAAATATTGCCATTCATTATTTTCATAAAATAACTCCCAAACCCATTATAGTATATATGTTGTAATGTAATGTGATGTCATGTAACAATTTTGACTAAGTCAAAATAAAATTGAATTGAATTAATATCATAATAATTTATATTTTATAGTTTATAATTAGAATTAATATCAAAATAATAACCTCATAATATGTCTTATATTGTTGCAATTTAAAATTTGAGAGTTTTCATGGGGATATGTATGACAAACAACCAAAGTTGAACTTTATGCCATGTACCAAGATATTTAGTAAGAAAAAAAAATTAAGGAACATCTCTTACCATTTGGGAGAATCCCTCCTTAATCAAAATTTGGTGAATAGCTCCTCTTCAAAGGAAAAATAATTAGAAAGTTCCATGAAAAGAAAAAGGAAAGCAAATCAAGGGTTTCTGGTCAATAGCATATTTCTATGTGCTTTGTCTTCTCAATGTACATGTGAACTTATGTGTTAGTGAATGGTCTAAATTAATATTGAGATATTTAAAAAAAATGGACAAATGAAATCTTCTCCTAGTCCTTAGAGCTAAATGGGTTTGAATTACACAATTTTATTGGGTATGTTTTCTAAGGTATATACGTACAAAACATTTTTTTTTTCTAGTTTAAAGTCCCTTTCAAAAAAATTGTACTTTTGTTGAATAAGAGGACTTCAGATTTCTTTTAAGATATATATATATATATATATTCTCTACCAGGAAATCACAAATTTGCATATAGATACAATGTTATCATTCTATTTATATAAAAAAATGCACCTTACATTGCTATGGTTAAAAGACGGATATAGCTTAACTAAATTATTACTTTAATTTAAATTATTATTATTAATTTTAATCACTATGAGTTAAAAATACAAAAAAATATAAAAGCATGTAACACGATTTTTAACCATGAAATCCTTGACCATTAAATAAACATTGTTACAATGTCATGGCTTATTAATACCACAATTCCAAAAAACCATGGAATTTTCTTAATTAATGAATTTAAATAAAATTGTGTGGAACTAATTTTAAGATGAATCTCAACCTTTGATTTGTGACTACTACTAAAAATGTTTTAGAATATATCATGGAGTTTAAATCCATACCCTTTACCTAATAACTAGTGCATCTATATAAATTCAATTGCATATAGACATCGATAGAAATTAAAACTTTGCCTCGTGGTACATCTCACATTACTAAAATTTAAAAATAAAAAATTAACTAAATTATAATTTTAGCTTAAATTACTATTATTACATTAATTATATAAATAATTAATGCATATTTTTTTTTATAAATTTTATGTTTAAAAACCACCCCAGCTTTGCTTACTAATACCACATGCCATAAAACTATAAACACGTTCATATCATAATTTTTAATTAATTAGTCTAATTAACAGAGAAAGGGCATAACTATCATTTGTGATAAATATCAACCTGATATGTGAATACCACTTAAAATATTTTAGAATAGCGTATGAAGGTTAAAATCCTACCATCCACCAAATAATTGTTGATAATTATACTAAAATTATGGAAAACATGTTCCAAAATAGATTAAATTGTAATTTTCAAAACCCTATTCAGAAGTAAACACACCTATTGGTATATCTATTTCGGAACAAGTGTTGCAAGGTAGTGTAGTAACTAAAATTATTGAATCCCTATTCCAAAATAGGTTAAATTATAATTTTGGAAGTCCTATTCAAAAGTAAACACACCTTTCGGTGTATCCCTTTTGGAACAAGTGTTGGAGGGAATTTGCAAGAAAAATTGCAAATTGATATATGAAGTGGAAAATTCAAAGGCATACTAAACAAAATATTTACATCTTGTTCATATCCTCTTTTTTTATGTAAATACCCTCTTTTTTATTATGTAAATACTTGCTTAAATTATGGTGTGCACTAACTAATGGTAAATAAATTATTTACATGGTTATACAATATTTTCAAATATTTTACATTGTTTAAACGTTAAGAATAACCACATTTAAAAATTAGACACCTTGATGAATGCTATAACGGCTTTGCCTCATGTAAGGTTTAGCAAAGACTCCATGGACAAAGTGGGGTTGAAAATTGAAACTGTGATTAAGAATAAGGTTAGTATAAGAAATTATTTTCTTTAATAATATCATTTTGACTAATTTTATTGGATTTCAGTTTTTTAATATTATGAAATGTAATAGAAACTTAAATTTTAAATAATAAAATTAATTATTGAAATATATTTTAATTTTATGGATGTTTTTATTTTGTATGATAATTATTTTTCTTAATACCATTTCTGCGTAATTGGACTTTAATTTAGCGTTATGAAATGAATGTATTTCACTTTGTATAGATGATCATTCCTTAATATCATTTTATCTAACAAGATTGCATTTTAGTATTATAAATTGGATGTATTTTATTTTGTTTAGGCAAGTGCATTAAAATTCAATATTATAAATTTGATATATTTAGTTTTGTTTAAGCAACTAAATTGGATTTTAATATTATAAATTAGATGTATTTCAATTTTTTTTTTGAAAATTTGACTTCATTTTGGTATTATGAATTACTGTATTTTATTTTGGATGTAACAACCCAAGTTTACATACTTACTGATATTCACTGATATTCTTTAGACATCCATAATGAACGAAACCTATTTAGTATAGTTTTTCTCAAAATAGCCTCCGAGACCTCAACTATGATGGTGGTTTATTGGACAAGATGATGGTACTTTAGTGTTACGTTTTCTCAATTACAAGGAAAAAACAAAAGGTTCTTTTGTATATAATTTTGTATTCATTCTTTTCATAAAACCAACATAGATCCATCTTAAGTACAAATTTAAAATGAGGATAAAGAGATTAAATTTCTTCACGTGCAAACTTCTTTAGAGTGTCAAATTTCTTAGCGTGCAAACTTCTTTAGAGTGTAAAATACAATGTGTTTCAATTGCATATTTTAATGCTAAACATTAATGTTATAACCATACATAAAAAAAATCATGATATATACATAATTTTTTTTAAATGGTATATAATACATACCAAATCAACATTAAAATATTTTAAGTACATCTAGACATTAATATATTTTACATAATATGTACATAACCATTTTATGATAGAAATTAAAATGGTTTTTATTATTAGCATATTTTTAAGTATATTTCAATATTAATTCATACAAATATGCAATAATAGCAAAGTAGCAAATTATAAGGATGCAAATCTGATGGTTTTGGAATCGCTTTGCGATCTTTAGGGTTTTGCTTCTCTGTGTAAACTCTGATACCCTCTTCCCTTGAAAACTCCATTTTGAAGCTTGGCGCCCCCCTGGCTTCTCTGCTGATACACCTCCCATGAATCTGCCCTCTGGAGGGGAGGGTACGTCCCCCCCTCCTCTCAATACCCCCTCTTCTGAAAACTCTGCCGCTGCAAACAAAAGTGTCGGCTTTGGCCCGAACCCCCTGGCCGCCTCAATTCATGCTCCCGCTACAGACAACTCTGGTGATATCGCTTCAGGCTTTGCAGCCACTAAAGACAAAGGAGCAGAGAAGGATGCCTCTGTGACTCAGGAAAAAGCGTCCTCTGCCACCTGCATTCCAAAAGAAATAGAGAGAATAAAAATAGACCTCCCTAGTCATCGTATCAATGGTCATATTCAATATATGAAGGATCACGCCCTCATTGGCAAGTTCATCGGACTATGGCCAACAGAAAAAGCTTTGCAAGGATGGATAATCTCCAAATGGAAGCCTAAAGGACAAGTGACCCTGCAGCTTGGTCCCAACGGTTTCTTCATAGCTATCTTTAACTGTCTGGAGGACAAAAACCGTATCTTTGAGGGAGGCCCGTATCTCTTCAACTCCGCAGGCCTGTACCTTCGTGACTGGATAGAGAGATTCAATCCGGACAAAGAGGACTTCAACTCGGCACCAGTCTAGATCTATAAGTACTCTTTACCTCTGGAATACTGGGACGAAGAGACCTTAAAGGACATAGGCAATGGCTTGGGAGTGTTTATAAAAGTTGCCAAGGAAACTAAACTCAGGCAATGCACCTCCTATGCTAGGATCTGTGTTTATATGCACCTTGCCAAAGCTCTCACGGACTCAGTAAGTCTATTTCATGATGATTTTGAATGGGGGAAAACAATAGACTACGAGCATGTCCCCTTCCATTGTAGAAAATGTCACGAACATGGTCACCTATATCATGATTGCCCTCTGAATAAACAACATAAAACCCCCGCCCCTGAGCATAGCAAAGATGTTGAAGGATTTACCAAAGTCACCAATCGAAGGAAGCACTCCAAGAAAACCCCTGTCTCCCAATATTTTCCCAAGAAACCCAAAATGAGTAACAGCTTCGAAGTACTTGCCTCTCGAAACACCTCGGAGGATCATCAATCTCAACCCACCACTTCAGATCTGCCCCTTAAATCTTCCAATCCTCTTCCTAACCCCTCGACCTCCGTCCCCGCCAACACCAACTCTCTCGCCTCCACCTCCTCAGACAACCTTGATAAAGCTCTAGTACTCAAATATTCATGCACGGAGATTGATGCCACTCTAGCACTCAGCACCGATCAAAATATGGACAATGCATAACAGAATATGCCGACTCACATGGATGAAGAACCAGAGAGTATAGATCTGGGGGATTTGGAAATACTCAGCCTGGAAACAACTTGCCACCAGAGAGAATTTAGCACAATACCTCCCCGACAAATAGACAACCTAGAGGTGGTTCTATCTAGAGCACAGCAAAACAAATTTCTTGGTGTTCAGGAAGGAAGTCTTTGGGACGAGAAAAAAATAATGAAAGAATCAAAGAAACGAGGGCGCAAAATAGATCTGCAGTGGACCATCATTGTCGGAGAAATGCTTGTGGAATCCGGTAGGTTCCCCAAGCTGACCAAGTTCTACAAGGCTCTTCCTCACTGTTCCTCATGAAGCTCATTTCATGGAATGTGAGAGGGCTCAACAACCCAGCAAAACACAGAATGCTTAAAAACATGATTCAGCAAGACAAGCCATCAATAGTTTATCTGCAAGAAACAAAATGCAACAACATTTCTCTAGAAAAGATCCTGAATAAATCCTGGCATGGATGCCGCTTAGTTTCAGTGGACGCCTTAGGAGCTTCAGGGGGTCTCGCCATCATTTGGAATCCTCGGGTTCTTTCCCTCTATGAATTTCATGCCTCACACTACTTTATTCAAACAAATTTCCATTTAGTGGGGACCAACACACATGGTCACCTCATTGACGTATATTTCCCACAAGAATTACATAAAAATTTGGAACTACTGGATACTCTAACAGAGCTCAACTCTGCCAGGAGCTTCCCCTTATGGATCTGTGGGGGTGAATTTAACATGATCACAGCTGTGGAGGAAAAATCTGGAGGTAGAACCAGGTTGGACGTGGATAGCACTAGCTTCAAATATTTCATCCATAGTAATCTGCTAATGGATCTTTAGACTTCAAACGGAATGTACACTTGGACCAACAAGCGAAGGGGCTCACAGCACATAGCCTCTAGGCTTAATCGATTCCTAATGTATAACAATGCAATTCACCTTGGTGGGGACTTTCATGCCTCCATAATGCCTCAAGCGGTTTCAGATCATTGGCCCATAATGTTGCGGTGGTCTCGTCCTATCTGTAGGTGCAATAGACCGTTCCGATTTGAATCGTTTTGGTTCTCACATCAAAACTTCAAAGAAGTGGTCATCGATGCATGGAACTCCTTCACTCCCCCGGGAGGAGCCAAGATGTATCAATTCCAACAAAAGCTAAAAAATCTTAAGAACGCTCTCAAGTCTTGGAACCGTACTCAGTTCGGCAACATTTTTGTCCATCAGAAAGAACTAGAGCAGCAAATGAGCACACTGCAACAGTGCATCATCATTGACGGAAGAATGGATGAGTATGATCGACAAGAGCAAGTTCTCCTCTCCAAAATCGAAGAGTGAAGGCAACAAGAAGAGACCCTGTGGCATCAGAAATCCAGGGTCAGATGGCTAAAATATGGGGAGAAAAATACTAAATTTTTCCACAGGTCAACCATACAAAGACGAATGCACAACAGCATTGCTTTAATCAATAATCGGCAAGGAGATCGACTAGAAGTTCATGAAGATGTTGAACATGAATTCAAAGAGTATTTTCAGAGCATTCTTTGTGAACCTCCAGGCAACAAAAATCAAGCAATACAATCTGTCACGCAGCACATTCCAAAAATCAGCACAGTTGAACACAACAACATGCTTCTCCAGCCTGTCACTCTTCATGAAGTGGAGGAAGCAATGGCACAACTCAAAGATGGAAAAGTGTCGGGCCCCGATGGTTTCAAGGCTAATTTCTTTCATGCTTTCTGGGAATAGATCAAAACAGAAGTTTGGGAGCTAGTGGAAGAATCTCGGTCAAGGCATTGGCTTCTACCGTCTCTCAACACGACCTTCATAGCTCTCATTCCCAAAGAAGAGGACTCCAGCACTCCAGACAAATATAGGCCCATTGCACTTTGCAATGTAATCTACAAACTCATTTCCAAAGTCATTGCGAATAGGCTTAAACCTCTTCTCCCTCTTCTTATATCGCCGGAGCAAACGGGATATGTGGAAGGGCGACAGATCTTGGACAGAATTATCCTCTCGCATGAAGTGATCCATTCTCTTAAGCTTCTAAAGAAACCAGGTATGATACTCAAGTTAGATCTTTCTAAAGAGTTTGACAAACTAAGTTGGAACTATATCAATCAAATGCTCTTAGCCTTCGGCTTTTGTGCTACTTGGACTCAATGGCTTATGAACCTCATCTCCTCCCCCAGCTTTTCCATCCTTCTCAATGGATCTCCTTCCTTGCCCTTTTGTTCCTCCTGTGGTATTCGTCAGGGTGACCCTTTGTCCCCTTTTCTTTTTGTTCTCATGGCCGAGGGCCTCAACCGCCTCATTCATCATGTTGTTTCTAATTCCAATTCCATCAAAGGCATTTCTCTCCATGACCGATCCCCCATCTCTCACCAACATTTTGTTGATGATAATATGCTTTTTGGTCATCCGTCAGTCCAAAAGGCCTCAGCCTTCAAGTCCTTGCTTGACATCTTTTCATAAGCCTCAAGAACCACCATCAATGCCTCTAAATCCCAACTATTTTTCTTCCATACTTCCATCATCACTCAACGTAATATTGCAAATATTATGGGCTTCTCGATTGCTGTGCTTCCCTTGAAGTATCTTGGAGCTCCCCTCTTTGACTTCGCCATCAAACATTCTTCATGGAGAACTCTCCTTAACAAATTAGAAGCTAGACTCTCATATTGGACCTTCCGTTCGCTCAACATTGCCAGCAGACTCATCCTAATTAAATCTGTTCTCCAAGCCATGCCATTGTATCTATTCTCTATATTGGCAGCCCCAAAATGGGTCTTAAAAAAATTCGCAATCTTGAAAGAAACTTTCTCTGGGATTCCTCGGGCCTCAATAGAAAGTGGGCTCTTGTCAAATGGACCGAGGTCTGCCTTCCTAAATTGGCTGGTGGGCTTGGCTTGAGAGATCCTCTACATAGCAGCAATACCATGGGCGCCCGCATCTGGTGGAACTAGAACTCTAAACCGCACACTCCCTGGGCTCGTCTTTGGCAGTCCAAATATGCTCCAGGAAAACCCCTGGAGGATCTCATCTGCATCACCACGAATACCCCTAGTTTGCTGATTTGGAATGCCGCCAAGCAACATAGTGCCTTTATCCAAGCGCACAGTTTCTTGGAGATTCATTCGGGAACTACTGCCAAATTCTGGGAGGACTCTTGGCAGCAACCCCCTAAACTTGCTACTCTCTTTCACAAACCAAACTGGCAAGCTACTTTGCAGCATGCTGTACAAAACCAAGTCTATCAATTTTGGCAGTAGCATTCCTCTTAGGGTTTTCAACAATGGAGATCAACAGGAACATGGTAGGAAAATTGGCAGGAGGAAACATTTGAAGAGATTGATCAAGAGCTCAAACTCAGAAGAATCAAAGTTTCCGATCAAAAGGACAAAATGTGCTGGGGATATACTCCCAAAGGCAACTTCACTACCAAATAAGCATACCAGCTACTCTATTATCCCATGCAGATTCCGAAGGATCATTTATGGGATCAAGTATGGCAACTAGGTATCTGGCCTAAGGTTTCTACTTTCTTATGGCTTCTCAGCAAACACAGACTCCTTACATGGGACAATTTACAAAAAGGTGGCTTGATTGGGCCATCTAGATGTCCCAACTGCAATCTTCATTTCTAAACCATATCGCATCTCTTGGATGCTTGCCCATTAGCAGCTCAACTCTGGGAGTGAACTGCTATATGAAACAGAAGAACTGGTAGACATGTAGAAGACATTGTTAATACCATCAAGAATTGGCCTTTACAGCCTTTCCAAAGTCACTTGCTCAACTCTCTCTAGGTCCTTATCCCAGGCTTTGTCTATTGGATCGTTTGGAATGAGCATAATAAAAGGATCTTCAAAAATAAAAGTACGCCCCCTGACATCCTGTGGTTGCATCTCAAACAAAGTCTTCAAGAAACTCTTGCTCTAAGGCATTGGCAAAACTCTGACATGCCCTCATTCCCTCCTGAATGCCTCATTCTGGAGAGTTGGAACCTTAATCTCACACATTCTGCTCAGGTCAAGACTAACTTCTCCATCCATCCTAATTCTCCCCTCTCCTGGTCTCCACCCACAATACATTCTTTAAAATTGAATTTCGATGGAGCGACTAAGGGTAACCCAGGGTTAGCTGGATTCGGTGGCATTTTCAGAAATGCTGAGGGCTTTGTTTTGCATATATTCTATGGCTCGCTTGGAAGAGACTCCAACAATACTACAGAGCTTGAAGGTTTATGGCATGGAATTTGTATTGCTGAAAAAGAAAACTTCTTCCCTTTGGAGGTTGAAGGGGATTCTCAAATTCTCATAGAGGCAGCTATTCGAATCCATTATGGCACTTCAGCGGCAAAGATAGCTTCAAGTTGGCGACTTCTGAGCAGATTGGAACAAATTGAAGATTGGCTCAGGGCTCCTTGCACCATCACCTTCAAGCACATCAGGCGCACTGCTAACAAGGTAGCAGACCGTCTGGCCAATCAAGGGGTCAATCAATAGCTCCCCTTCTTCTCTGGCCCTTTGAACAGTTCTGATGATGCTCAACTTATTCAAGACTGCACTCTCCTGGTGCAACAAGATCATCATCTCCCGGATGCGGGTGATTATTCAGCCTTGTACATGGGTGGCGTTGTGGGTTAGCGCGTGGATATTTACCACCGCCACCCAGCCTTGCGCGATGTCCTGCATTTACTCCCCTGCCATCTCCTTCAATGATGCTTTAATGCATCTCATTCCTCCACACCAGCTCGCTTTCTTTTCGACCATGGCGCCTCCCCCCAGCGTCATTCTTGCTCCACCTTTGAGCTTGAGGTACTCCTTCACTGCCGCAGAGCCCCGCTCTCAGACTAGCACTGGGAAGCGCTGTGCTCTAGAGTGTTGTATTGTTCTTCTGCATGGTATCCATATCTCTCAGAGCCCCTTCTACAAACTTAGATTCAATTCACCCTTCGTCAGTGCCTCGGCTCTGCGTGATTGCGCTCCCCTGCTGGCTGAAGCTTTCAGCTTCACTACACTCCCCTGCTATCGCATCTCTGATACTTGCACTGCTCTACCTGTTCATTGCATCATGCCGAGGTTACGCCAACGTATGCGTTGCAGGAGGGGTAGTAGTCGCGGGCAAGTTGTTAGTCAGCCCTCCACTTCTACCTCTAGCTCCACCTCCCAATCCTTAGATTATTTCTCTGGCCACTATCCTGCCACCAGAAGCGGTCGTGGACATGGGTCTAGGTAGCCCCAATCTGATATGTGCTCCCCCCACATCCCGGTCACCCCGCTCCCTACCCCTGTGAAGTCTCATACGACTCAACTCTGTTTCCCCTGTGCTTTCAGCCAATCCACTTTAATTGCCACTGTCACTATTGTGCTTCAAGAGGATTCCTCGAGTGTGGTCGCCGCGACTCCTGGTGTGACTCTCGAGAAGAACACTGAAGATATGCACAACATTCCTCCTATTGACAGCCTGAAGCGCAAAGAGCCCAACTGCAGTGCAACTCAAGACATGAGCCATCAGGCTGGCCCAAGCAACCCCAAGCGAGGTTGTTTCACTGGCAAAGAAGGCCATCAAGTAGCGGAAGAAGACCCATATGAGTATGGCTATCGCATTGTCGAAGAATCACCTCCCACTTCTCATGAATCCTAAACAGGTCTACACTCACAGGTTTTTGTTTCACAGTTGCTCGATTGGGCTCAATTCTCTGTGTCTTTTGTTTATCAGTTTACAAACTCAGACTTTGTTATAATGTCTATTCGCCGGTTTCCCCTACGTGGGTGGCACATCTCTGTTTGTATGTTTTGGACTACTGGTGTAGTTTCAGTTTCTGAAGTTTATCTGGTAAACCATCAATTTTGTAATTGCGAGAATGTTGCAACTCTGGGCAAGATATTTTGAGGCTAGGGCCTCTCTGTAACTTTTTTGTATTAATAATTTTATTTCTAATTACTTTACAACATATTCAAAGATTCTTTTTTTATTATTAGCCTCATTATTTTTTATTTAGAAAATATTTTTCAACTTTATATGGATGGGCAAACTTACACATTTCCCTAGTATTGGGTTTTAGAATGAGCCTCTCTGCTCAATAACCACAAATTACTTATTTATGTATACAATATTTTCTATATCTATACTTTTTATTTTTGTATACTACTACGAATATTCTAAAATATTCAGTGGAGGTGAAGTTTCATGTACCAAGATATTTAGTTAGAAAAACAAATAGGGAACTTCTCTAACCATTTGGGAGACGACTCCTTAATCAAGATTTGGTTAATACCTCGTCTTCAAAGGAAGAAAAAATAGAGAGTTGGATGAAAAAAAAAGGAAAGAAATTAAAGGGTTTCTCATCAATAACATACTTCCATGTGCTCTCTCATCTCAATACAGATGTGAACTTCTCTGCTAATGAAGGGTGTAAATTAATATTGGTAGATTTAAAAATCAATGGCCAAATGAAATCTTCTCCTAGTAATCAGAGTTAAATGGATTGCAATTAAACAATTTTATTAGGTACCTTTTGTAAGATATATACCTACAAAACTCTTTTTTTTGTTGTCAAGTTTGAAGTCCCTCTTAAAAAAATTGTAGTTTTGTTGAATAAAAGGGCTCCAAATTATATATATATATATATATATATATATATATATATATATATATATATATATATATATATATATATATATATATATATATATATATATATATATTCTATCGTGAAGGCACAAAATTGCATATAGATACAACATTATCACTCTATTTAAAAAAGAAAAACACCTTATATTTCTATGGTTAAAAGAAAGACATAAATTAACTAAATTATAACTTTATTCTAAATTATTATTATTAATTTCAATGGCTACTAGTTAAAAATATAAAAATTTATAAAAGCATGTAACATGATTCTTAAAATGAAATCATTAACCATTAAATAAACATTGTTACAATATCATGGCTTATTAATACCACAGTTCAGAAAAACCATGACATTTTCCTAATTAATGAATTTAAATAAAAACGTGTGGAAATAATTTTAAGCTGAATCTCAACCTTTGATTTGTGACTACTACTAAGAATGTTTTAGAATATATACCCTTTACCTAATAACTAGTGTATCCATATAAAACCACCCCAGCTTTGCTTACTAATATTATATTCTCAAAAAACTATAAAATATGTTCATATGACAATTTTTAATTAATTACTCTAATTAGAAGAGTAAAGGCATAAATATCAACCTGATCTATAATTACCACTAGAAATATTTTAGAATAGTCTATGAAGGTTAAAATCACAGTCTAGTAACTAAAATTATGGAATCCATATTTCAAAATAGATTAAATTATAATTTTGGAAGCCCTATTCAAAAGTAAACACACCTATTGGTGTATCTATTTTGGAATAAGTGTTGCACGGAAGTGTAGTCCATGTGAGAAAAATTTAAAATTGATATATGAAGTGGAAAAATCAAAGGCATGCTAAAGAGAAAGAACTTGCATAAATTTTGGTGGGTAGCAACCATTAGTAAGTCTCCACATTTATATTTTTACTCATGCTTGTTAAAGTGCTCAAGATCCATTAAAAAATGGGTAGTAATTCTTTTAAGTATATTTATTTACATCTTGTTCCTATCCTCTCTTTTTATGTAAATACTTGCTTAAATTATGGTATGCACTAACTAATGGTAAATATGTTATTTATGTGAGTATAAAATATTTTCAAATATTTTAACTTTAGGTGGTTTTCCTATGAAGCTTAACAATGAAAAAATATTGCATAAATATCTAAAAACCATGGCATAAATGTTGCAAATAGTTTATTCAATAATATTGAAAATTAAATATTTATTTTTCAAAGTTAAATATTATAAATTTCATTGGTCAATGCAAAAGTAATAGTTGTCAAAAGGAAAATATGTTGCTAGATCTAAACTTCCATAATTTTAAATTAATTATTAATAATTAATAGGTGGATGGTAGGAATTTAGCCTTTATGGAATATTGAAAAATATTATGAAATAAGTTATGATTTTTTCGACATGTATTGAAAAATTTTTGTACTGAAAAGTCATGGTATAGGTCCATGGTATTGTAATAAAATTTTGTTACAAGTTAAGAATATCCACAATAAAGTGAGGTAGAATTTACATGGTTAACAATCTTGTTACATATTATATATATATATATATATATATCTATATATATATATATATATATATATATATATATATATATATATATATATAAGTCATATACTAATTTTTTTAAAGCTTGACAATTTAAATGTGTCATTGAGTAAGTGTCTTGCTCCCTATTAATGTATACTAATCTTATTGGATTTCAATTTTTTTAAATTGTGAAATGTAATATTTTAATATTGTGAAATGTAATAGAACCTTAAATTTTAAATAATAAAATTAATTATTGAAATATATTTTAATTGTATGGATGTTTTTATTTTATATGATAATTATTTTTATTAATATCATTTATGTTTAATTGGACTTTAATTTAGCATTATGAAATGAATGTATTTCACTTTGTATAGATGATCGTTTACTTTAATATCATTTTATCTGAAACGATTGCATTTTAGTATTATAAATTGGATGTATTTTATTTTGTTTAGGCAAGTGCATTAAAATTTGATATATTTGGTTTTATTTAGGAAAATAAATTAGATTTTAATATTATAAATTAGATTTATTTCATTTTTTTTGAAAAATTGACTTCATTTTGTTATTATGAATTAAATGTATTTTATTTTAGATGTATCTTACAATCCTGAGTGTTTATAGCCAAAATATATCAAAAAATAAACTTTCAATATAACACATAAAATAATAACAACGCAAATTTACATACTCACTGATATTCACTGATATTCTTTAGACATCCATAATGAATGGAACCTATTTAGTATAGTAACCTCCCAGACCTCAACTATGATGGTGGTTTAGTGGACAAGATGATGGTACTTTAGTGCTAGGTTTTCTCAATTACAAAAAAAAAGAAGAAGGTTATTTTGGATACAACTTGACAGCTGCATTTTAGTGTTAACTAGTTGTTAACTAGTTAAATGACATTATATTAATTGTTTAAGGAACATACTGAGACAATTAATGTTTTGTTGCAAAAAGTATTTTCTTTATTGTTAATTGTGAATAATAAAATTAGTAATGGAAAGTGATTCCATAAAAAGTAAAATAAAAGGCTGATGGTAAATGTTTTCCAAGAACTGAAAGGTGGTTGGACACTTTGAACAGTTACCTGCTCCTCTGGGGATAAGAGACTCATCCTATTGAGGAATGCGGGTTCTATTCATAGAATAAGGAAGAGAGTGGAAATTTTTCTTTAGCTGGTAGAGAATAGTGGAAAATCTCTCAGTTGTCTTGAAATTTTCTGGTACTGATTGGACTTGGGGTCCTGAGGTCACAGTAGAAAATATACTACCAATCTGTACCTTTCAGTGGAAGCACGTGGGATGAGTAGGACGTCATTTCCTCTCTTTAAGGTTGGGAGGAACATCATCATCAATAATTTTTGAATTCATATAATTTTATTTTTGAGAAAAATGTTAAATAGGAATAGAGTTCTATAGGACATGTGCTTAGTTAGGAGCAAGGAACTGTAAATGATTTGTTATAGAGGTATTTGTGGAATGGAATTAGGTCTACATACCCTATGATTAAGTTATAATATTTATAAGTTCAGTGAATTATTGTGAAACACTGTTACTATGTATCAAAGTGGGTATATTGTAAAGATAGTAGGGAAAGACTACTAATACAAGTTTCTATTAATATGTTTTTTTCTTAATTACATTGTGTCTTATGAATAGAATTATTAAAATCATTGTGGAAGAATAAAATAGATACTGTAGAAACTGTGGGAGCAGTGAGGGAAAACTACTGTTAGGAGTAGAAGACCATTTACAAAAGTAAATACTATGCATGAAAGAAAATGTATTCAGACGAAAAAGTACAGGTAGTAAATATATGAAATAACCAGTTCATATTAAATTGTTCTTAGCATCTAGAACTCAAAAGATAAACAATCATGCTATAACTTAAAAACTATGCAGGAACATCGTTGGCCTTAGGTCCGGAGGTGGAACCTCCACTTCCAAGGCATGTCGTGACCCTGACCATGACTATACTCGTACAAGATCTGGTGGTCCAGTCACCAAACTTAGTAAAGGAAATAACTCCATAGAAATAATCCTTTAAATAGTTGTGTAAATACTGTTGAAACATCTTTTCTTTCCAAGCCAAAATGGTGCAACAAAAGATAACAATTGTTTGAGTTATTACATAAAGTAAGATACAAAAAGAATAATGTGGAACTGTCATGGGTCGGTGAAGGGCTTGAACCCCATCGTGAAAACAATTAACATCTCTTGAAATTTTAAGAACGAGAATAGATAGACTGTTTAACCGAAAATTCAAAGAGATGAGAAATCACATCTATTGCTATAACACAAACATAATAAAATTTAAACGTCACAAGAAGTGGAATTTGATAAAATATTTATATATCCGAGTACAGTATGAATGGAGTACAAGATAATTTAAATACAATAAAAATGGTATTTCCGTGAAAAAAAACTATGAATATTTTGCAGAGACCACCTTCCCAAGAACGTTTGGTTCGGTTCCGAAGGAAAAAAAAATACAACCAACTTTCGTAAATAACCAAAACTGGAAAATATTATACAGTTCTATTTTCTAATACAACCACAGAGAGAAACTGAAAATATTTTTATTACAAATTACCCTCTTAACACGTAGAGTCTAGCCATCATTTAACCAGAGAGTAAACCCTACGGTCTAAAAACACGATTTCTCAAATAATGAAACATTGGGTCGAAGCCCAAGTAGAATTATATCACCATATTGCCAGAAGAGGACGCAGATCAGGTAATAGTGACGAAATACTTGGATAATGAAGGAGTCAAGATGTCATCGGAACTTAAAAACAATAGCCTAGCACAAATTCCATAACTGTGGAACTATGAGGCTGTTGGACAAGAAGATTCACCTACAAGGAGCAAAATAAAACAAGCCAGTGATTAGGAGATAAGTAGCAAAGGGTTTAACAAATAAAATTAACTCTTAACTTGAAGAAAAACACCATAAAACATAGAAAATAAGTTCAAATTAGCTGTGAGGCCATCATTCCTTAAACGTAGGAGTAGTGAACTGAAAACAATAAAATGAAGGGTGAATAATATTGTAACAAGGCAAGAACTCATGAAATTGCAGAAAAATAGTACTAAGTAATTATGAAATAGAACTTGCAATGAAGGCCAAATTAGAGGCTGGCAGAAGCAATATTCACCATCCATATCTTTGTGAAATTCCCCGTGAAATGGGTCAAATAGAGTCAGCTTTCCAGATGGCCTGAAAGAAAATTTTTGCCAGTTCTCTGCCATCAGGAGAAGCCTCATAAAACCAGTGACATGAAAACATTACCAGTCAAGAAGGAAACTAATGAATGACGGTGCAAATGACTGAAGGCTAGGGTAATTGCGGAGGATAAGCCAAGTCTTCTCCCACTGAATCCCAAGGCCATCAGAACATTGTAGATCTGCCATCAATCTTACGTCGTAGGAATGAGCAGATGTACCACCATATCAAGTTCGTAACCAAGGAAAATCGCACAGGAGCCAATGCCATAAATGGTAAGGATAGGTGGTAGGAATGGTATAATAAACAAATCCCGAGATCTTTATTGAGAGTAAATAGCGAAAATGCCATGTGAAAAGTGGAATGGTATTTGGTTATAATAAATTATTATATAGCCTAAGTTTGAATTCTTAGATTTAAAAGAAGAATTTTAATGAGGGACTTTTTAAAAATTAATGTGGATAGAAAGCTAAATTTTGTTTTTATTTATGGATATTACAAGTGGTATTATAGCAGCGTTCATACACTAGGACCCTAAGGGTCAACTAATGATTAATTTGTGTGTATACTGATGCACAGAAAAAAAGCATAATAGGAAACATCATGAGAAGGGGATCAATGCAAAAACCACCCCAGAGCACTGGGGAACCCCAAACACAACTAGTAGTGAGCCGTGAGATGTGGGTTCAGCTAAGTGTGGATCAGCACCAACAAACAAGTAGACTGTTGGAGGAACAATAGCATCAAACGAGCATATTTTTGAATAAAATACAAAAGATACAAGAATATATGGTGCAGGTTTGAAGTGATAACAAGTGCTTGATGCAAGAGCAATAAAAGATACTCAAAATCCTGTGAGACAACCAAAATTAGTGAATGGAACACCCCAGTGCTGATAAAGACATACAAGAAGGTGATGGACGACAAATAAGGGACTGTACCACTAACAGAGTGAAAAGAAGCCCATCCCAGTGAAGCAATAGGAACAAAAACTATAATGAAGCAGAATCTGGCAATTTTTCGGATCAACAAGAAGTTAAGAAGCAAAAAGTGGAGCTTCATGGGGAGTTTCGAAAAATAAAACCACCAACATTTGATGGTGAAGCTAAGGAAGAGGCAGAGGCATGGTTGATATACATGAATAAATATTTTCAAGCGTATGAGTACAGCAACAACCTAAAGGCCAGATTGGACATATATTAGTTAAGAGAGAAAACTACTCTGTGGTGGGAAGAAGTAAGGAATGTTCCCAACATTGAGGACCAAGATGTTACCTGGGAATAGTTCTAGTAATACTTTAAATACAAGTACTTAATAGAAAGTTTCTACGATGAGAAATCTAAAAAATTTCATGACTTCAAGTTTGGACAAATGACTATGGATGAGTATATCGCCAAGTTCACCTCCTTGTTAAGATATGTCCCATACCTCTGAGATGAGAAGGCTAAGGTAAAAATATTTCTAAGAAATTTTCCAACACATATGAAGGAGAAAATTGAATTTGTAAATCCGAGAACCATGGATGAAACCATTTGTAAGGCATGAATGTGCTATCAACAGTCCAAGGAAAAAGGGGATGTTGGCAAAAGTTGGCAGCCAAGGAAAGGATGGAAAAGCAGCTCAAACTTCATAGGCACCAAAAAAAATAACTTTAAGAATTTTTCATGAAGTTCTATCCATAACAATTTGGCAGAAATCATTAAAGAACCCGATGGCTTGCTAAAGAGAGACCTACAAAGGCATCTAGCAAGCCTGAGGAAGGGCAAGTAGCTAAACCACCCCTACAGTGTTGGGGCTATGGTGAAGCGCATTATTACAAAAATTGCCCACAGCGAGCAAGAAGTGAAACAGTTGCAAATTTACAAGAGGCTTCTACAGTAGGCGATGTGGCTTCAAACATACCTCGTATCAATGCAGAGTTGGAGGAGTGATAGGCAGATTATCAACCAACAATGATTGAGTTGGAAGGTAAATTACTGTCTCAATATATTTATATTTTGGTAGACACAGGTGCAAGTCTACATTATGTTAGTCCCAAAATAGTGGAAATTTGTAAATTAAAAGGGCATAAATTCAGAAACCCTTGGCTAGTACAACTAGCCACAGGAGAAAAAAGAAATTTAACTGCCAAAATTCCAAACTACACATTAGAAAATGCAGAACAATAGTTAAACGTGGACCTTAACATATTTACATTAGGGTCCTATGATGTTTTTTTGGGCATGGATTGGCTAGAAAAACATTGGACCTTCGTGGGTTGTAAAGAAAAGATTATCTATTACAGAATGCAACCCGGTACACGTAAATAGATCCAAGGAATCAAGAAACCCCTATAGCTACGTCCTATTACAACATCCTACATGAATAAGTGTATGAGGAAGGCATGTTAGATTTATGCCATCCAGGTGGGATATGACAATTCCAAGGAAAAATCACCTATGATGGAAAATATACCAGTGGTACAAGATTTCATGGATGTATTTCTAGAAAATATCCCTGGATTACCACCAAGAAGAGATATCGATTTTACCATTGAATTAATGCCAAGATCATCACCTGTGTCAAGGGATCCTTACAGAATGAGTGTTACAAAATTAGCTAAATTAAAAATGCAGTTACAAGCACTTCTAAACAAAGAATATATTCATCCAAGTGTGTCCCCTTGGGGAGCACCAGTGCTGTTCATTAAGAAGAAGGACAGAGCCATGCGAATGTGTATGGACTATAGACAGCTCAACAAGTTAATAGTCAAAAACAAATATCCCTTGCCAAGGATTGATGATATGTTCCATGAAAAATTTTAGGGGCTAATATTCGGAGGTGGGCTAATTTTCCATGATTTTTCTGTAAAAAAAGATTCGCAAATTTCCATTTTTTTATAAAAAAAGGTTCGCCCAAATTTTATAATATAAAATTATTTTACTTTAAAAATCACCAAAATTATATATAGAATGTATATGAAATCATTATAGATTTTAATAATTTTACAAGTACATGAATACACATTTTATAGTTTGCCTATTAGGGACTAGTGAGATTTGCCAATGTTTTGAAACTTCAATATAATTTTCCATCCTTAAAATATTCCCTAATCTGTTGGATCAAGTGAAGGGGGCCACATTATTCTCAAAGATAGATTTAAGATCTAGATATCACCAGATCTGAATCAAGGATGAAGACATTTACCAGACTGCTTTATGTACTAGGTACGAGCATTACGAATTTGTGGGGTTACCCTTTGGGCTAACAAATGCACCAGCAACCTTTATGAGGTTAATGCATGGTCTATTACATCCTTTCCTGGATAACTTTGTACTTATATTCATAGATGACATTTTAATCTATTTTAAAAACTAGGAAGAACATAGAGAACATTTAAGGATTGTGCTAGAAATGTTAAGAAAACACCAGCTGTACGCTAAGTTCGGAAAATGTGATTTCTTCAAAATAGAAATCCAATACTTAGGACAGGTTATCTCAGTAGAGAGAATTTTTGTTTATCCAGAGAAAATCAGGACCATCATGGAATGGAGAGTTGCCCAAAATGTGGCGGATATCCGATCCTTTATGGGATTGGCTGGTTATTATCGAAGATTCATTGAAGGATTCTATGGAATTACTTTTCCAATCACCTCATTGCAAAGAAAAGGAAAATTATTTAAGTGAACCATTGAGTGCCATAACAGTTTTGAAAGGCTGAAGTAGTTATTGAACACTGCACTAGTGTTGAAGGTAGCTGACCCCAAGAAAGAATTTGAAGTTTGTACAGATGTTAGTAAAGAGGGTGTTGGGGCAGTTTTATCTCAGGAAGGAAAGGTAGTGGCTTATGAGTTAAGAAAGATGAAGGAACTTGAACAAAGATATTAATCCTATGATCTAGAGTTAATAGCAATAGTACATGCACTCCGAGAATGGAGACACTACTTGTTGGGTAAGAAATTTGTACTAAATATAGATCATAGCAGCCTAACCAGTTATTTCAAAGAAGTTGATTTAAACTCCCGACAGGCAAAGTGGAATGCCTTCCTAAGTGTGTTTTATATGGACATCGAGCATGTGAAGGGTAAGTAAAACTAGGTGGCTGATGCTCTAAGTAGAAAAATTCATTGTGTTTATGAGCTTTACTATAATCATCTTGAATGTAAATTCTTGGATCAAGTAAAGGAGGAAGCCCAGAAGGATCCTGAATATCAATTCCTATGGTAAAAAATGGAAAGCAGGGAAGTACTTCTAAATATGGAGTTGATAAATATCAGATGATAACCTTTACAGGAAAGGTGTATGTACTGAACTGTGTAGAATTAAAGGAGCTAATCATGGATAAATACCATCGTAGTAATTATGTGGGTCACCCAGGAAATAAGAAAATTTTAACTGCTATTAGAAAAGTATATTTCTAGCCTGGTATGCATAAAAATATTGTAGAGTATCGAAATAAATGTTTGGAGTGTCAACAGATTAAGGTGGAGCATCGAAATCCTGTAGGATTGTTGCAGCCCATACTGGTACCTAAATGGAAGTGGGAGGTCATATCCCTAGACTTCATTACGGGTTTACCATGGTCAAAGAAGCACAATGACTCCATCATGGAGGTATTTGACAGATTGAGTAAATTGGCACATTTTATACTTGTACAGTCTACTTACAAGGCTATACAGATAGCAGACATCTTTATGAGAGAAATTTCTAGGTTACATGGCATTTCAAAGACTGTTATCTCACACAGGGATGTAAATTTTACCTCATCATTTTGGAAAACTCTATTCATAGGTCTGGAGACCCAAATAAACTTTAGCACTACTTATCATCCCTAGACAGTTGGTCAGAGAAAGCAGGTATACCAATTTTTGGAAGACATGTTGCACATCTACGTGATGCAGCAACCAAGCAAATGGGAAGAATATTTGCATCTGGTTGAATTTTCTTATAACAACGGTTATCAGGAGTCCCTTAATATGAGTCCTTTTGAAGCTCTATATGGAAGGAAATGTCGCACACCCATAAATTGGAGCAGCCCTGGAACGAAACTAATTTTGGGACCATAAATGATGGTTGAAATGGTGTTAGAAGTAAATAAGATCAAACAAAATTTGAAAGTTTCACAAGATCGGCAGAAGATATATGCATATAAGAAGGGGACCTATCAGGAGTTTGAAGTGGGTGATCATGTGTATCTAATAATTAAACCCAAGAAAAGTACCTTGAGGTGGGCCTCTTGTGCCATGTTGGCTCCCAGGTTCTATGGACCCTTTCAAATTTTGGAAAGTGTAGGACCTGTGGCTTATCCACTGGCTTTACCCAGTCACATCCGAGTACACATTGTGTTTCATGTGTCACTGTTAAAGTGATACATACATGATTTGAAGCATGTAATTCATTGGTAGAATATACAGGTATGAATTAAAAAATCCTAACCTGAAATATGATTTCTTTATGGAAATTTGACAAGGAACTTTGTTGTTTGCAGGTAGAGCCAGACGACGAGTTTCTGGTCAAGCCAAAACACATACTTGACCTGAGAGAAATCATGCTCCAGAAGTGAGTCATCACCCAGGTTAAAGTGAAGTGGAAGCACTTTCACATGGATGAGGCTACTTGGGAGGATGAAGGGTTTCTGTGTGAGGCTTACCCAGAGCTATTTTCTGAGCTGGAGTGAAACACCGAGTACGGTGTTACTTTCAGGGGGGTAAGTTGTGACAGCTGAATTTTAATGTCAACTAGTTGTTAACTAGTTAAATGACATTTTATTATCTGTTTAAGGAAAATTCTAAGACAATTAATGTTTTGCTGGAAAAGTTACTTTTTTATTGTTAATTGTGAATAATAAAATTAGTTATGGAAAACGATTCCATAAAAAGTGAAAAAAAAGGCTCATGGTAAATGTTTTCCAAGAACATAAAGGTGGTTGGACAATTTTAACAGCTACTTTCTTCTTGAGAGATAAGGGACTCATCTCAGTGAGGAATGGGGGTTATGTTCAGAGACTAAGGAAGAGAGTGAAAAGTTTTCTTGAGTTGGTAGAAACCAGTGGAAAATCTCTCAGTTGTCCTGAAATTTTCTGGCACTCACTGGACTTGGAGTCCTGAAGTCACAACAGAAACATATTTCCAATATGTACCTTTCAGTGGAAGCACATGGAAAGAGTAGGATGACATTGCCTCCCTTGAAAGTTGGGAGGAACATCATCAGTAGTAAGCTGTGAATTCATATAAGTTTCTGAGTATTTTTTAGAAAAATGTGAAATAGGAATAGAGTTCCACGGGACATGTGCTTAGTTAGGAGTGAGGAGGTATAAGTGATTTGTTATAGAAGTATTTGTGGAATGGAATTAAGTCTACATACCCTATGATTAAGTTATGATATTTATAAGTTCAGTGAATTATTGTGAAAGACCGTTACTATGTATCAAAGTGGGTATAATGTAAAAATAGTAGGGAAAGATTGCTAATACAAGTTGCTACTAATATTTTTTTTTGTTAATTAAAATTTCTCTTATAAATAGAATTATTAAAATGACTGTGGAAGAGTGCAGTAGATATTGTAGAAACTGTGGGAGCAGTGAGGGAAAACTGCTGTTAGGAGTAGAAGACCATTTACATAAGTAAATAATGTGCATGAAAGAAAATGCATTCAGATGAAAAAGTAAATGTAGTAAATATACGAAATAACCAGTTCATATTAAGTTGTTCTTGGCATCTAGAATTCAAAAGATAAACAATCGTGCTATAACTTAAAAACTGTGGAGGAACACTGTCAGCCTTACGTCCAGAGGTGGAGCCTCCAGTTCCAAGGAACGTCGTGACTCTGGCCATAAATATACTCGGGCAAGATCTAGTGGTTAGGTCACCAAACTTATTAAAGGCAAGAATTCCAGATAAATAATCCTTTAAATAGTCGTGTGAAGACCATCGAAATGTCTTTTCTTTCCAAGACAAATGGTGCAACAGAAGATGACAATTATCCAAGTTATTACATACAGTAAGATACAAAAATAAATAATGTGAAACTATCATGGGTCGGCCAAGGGCTCGAGCCCCATCGTAAAAACAATTAACAACTCTTGAACTCTTAAGAACGAGAATAGATAGACTGTTTAACCGAAAATTCATAGAGATGAGAAATCACACCTATTTCTATAACGCAAACACAATCGAATTTAAACATCAAAAGAAGTGGAATTCGATAAAATATTTATATATCCGAGTATAGTCTGAATGGAGTACAAGATTATGTAAATACAATAGAAATGGTATTTCCATTAAAACAAACTAAGAATATTTTGCAAAGACCACCTTCCCAAGATAGAATGGTTCGGTTCGAAAAGAGAAAACATACAACCAACTTTCACAAATAACCAAAACTGGAAAATAGTATACGGTTTTATTTTATAATACAACTGCAGAGAGAACCTGAATATACTGTTATTACAGATTACCGTCTTAACTCATAGGTTCTGGCTGTCATTTAACCAGATAGTAAACCCTACGGTCTAAAGACATGATTTCTCAAATAATGAAACATTGGGTCGATGCCCAAGTAGAAGCAGATCACCATATTGTCAGAAGAGGACGCAGATCAGGTAATAGTGATGGAATAGCTGGATAACGAAGGAGTCATGATGCCATCGGAACTTAAAAACAATATCCCAGCACAAAATCCAAAATAGTGGAACTATGAGGCAGTTGGACAAGAAGATTCACCTGCAAGGAGAAAAAGAAAACAAATCAGTGACTAGGAGATAAGCGGCAAAGGGTTTAACAAATAAAATTAACTCTTAACTTGAATAAAAACACCGGAAAGCGTAGAAAATAATTTCAAATTACGTTTGAGGCCAATATTCCTTAAACGCAGGAGTAGTGGATTGCAAACAATATAAGGAAGGGTGAATAATACTGTAACAAGGCAAGAGAAGAGGTTTTAGTGAGGATTCAGTATTATGAAATGGAAGAGAGGAGGTTTTAGTGGGGTTTATTATTATGAAATGGATGTTTTTCATTTCGTATAAGAAATTATTTTCTTTAATAATATCATTTTGACTAATTTTATTGGATTTCAGTTTTTTAATATTATGAAATGTAATAGAAACTTAAATTTTAAATAATAAAATTAATTATTGAAATATATTTTAATTTTATGGATGTTTTTATTTTGTATGATAATTATTTTTCTTAATACCATTTCTGCGTAATTGGACTTTAATTTAGCGTTATGAAATGAATGTATTTCACTTTGTATAGATGATCATTCCTTAATATCATTTTATCTAACAAGATTGCATTTTAGTATTATAAATTGGATGTATTTTATTTTGTTTAGGCAAGTGCATTAAAATTCAATATTATAAATTTGATATATTTAGTTTTGTTTAAGCAACTAAATTGGATTTTAATATTATAAATTAGATGTATTTCAATTTTTTTTTTGAAAATTTGACTTCATTTTGGTATTATGAATTACTGTATTTTATTTTGGATGTATGGTACAATCCTGGGTGGCTATAGCCAAAATATATTAAAAAAAAAACTTTCAATATAACACATAAAATAGTAACAACCCAAGTTTACATACTTACTGATATTCACTGATATTCTTTAGACATCCATAATGAACGAAACCTATTTAGTATAGTTTTTCTCAAAATAGCCTCCGAGACCTCAACTATGATGGTGGTTTATTGGACAAGATGATGGTACTTTAGTGTTACGTTTTCTCAATTACAAGGAAAAAACAAAAGGTTCTTTTGTATATAATTTTGTATTCATTCTTTTCATAAAACCAACATAGATCCATCTTAAGTACAAATTTAAAATGAGGATAAAGAGATTAAATTTCTTCACGTGCAAACTTCTTTAGAGTGTCAAATTTCTTAGCGTGCAAACTTCTTTAGAGTGTAAAATACAATGTGTTTCAATTGCATATTTTAATGCTAAACATTAATGTTATAACCATACATAAAAAAAATCATGATATATACATAATTTTTTTTAAATGGTATATAATACATACCAAATCAACATTAAAATATTTTAAGTACATCTAGACATTAATATATTTTACATAATATGTACATCCAAACATTAATATATTTTACGTAATATGTACATCTAGACATTTTATGATGAAAATTAAAATGGTTTTTTATTATTAGCATATTTTTAAGTATATGTCAATATTAATTTGTATTAAAATACTTTATTAGTAACCAAACTATAAGATTTAAACATCTTACTCACA
>JAXQQM020088531.1:0-32917 GCA_034641835.2 Pinus albicaulis | reverse complement strand
ATCAGGACTTGATGAAAAATCTGATCAGGAGACCCAATTAAATAGATATGAGAAGCTCCAACTAGCCGTTGAAAAATAACGGCTAGTTAGACTAAATCAAAGTCAAAGAAATAAAAAGTCAAAAAATATATATAAAAAGATTAAAGTTTATAATATGAATATTATTTATTATTATTTTTAATTTTTAATTTTATTTTTAATTAATATACAATAGGAATTATTCAAAATATTCTAGAAGATTAAATAAATAAAGGATTATTTCAATTAAAAAAAAAAGGAAAATAATAATAATAATAATAATAATAATAATAATAAATTAAAATATTTATTTTGTTTAATATTATTTAAAAACATAAAGGATTAAATGCTACTATAATAAAAAATAATAAAAATAATAACAATAATAATAATAAAAAATAAAAAATAAAAAAATTAAATAAATAATAATAATTTAATTTTTAATAATTTTTATTTTAATTTATTTTATTAATATTTATTAATTTATTTACTTATTTATATATTTATTTTATTTAATTATTTAATTATTTTTATTTATTTTTATTTAAATTGATTTTATTTTATAGATTTAAAAAATAATAAAAATAATAAATAAATAAATAAATAAATATTATTAAAAATAAATAAATAATAATAATAATAATAATAATAATAGTAATAATTATATAAAAATAAATAAATAAATAAAATAAATAATATATAATTTTATTTTATTTTATCTTATTTTATTTTATTTTATTTTAATTTTAGGAATGAAGAGCAGGAATCCAACACCTGCTAACCATCCACCCATCGTCCCTGTTCAGGTTAAGAGGCCTCTTTTCGATTTCCAAGGCTTCTCGCAACTTGCAATGGTGGAAGTGGTCGATCTTCGCAATCACCTTAGCATCTTCAATGCAAATGTGATGATTAGTCTTCTCAACATGCTCTACTAGGGCCAAGGAGCGCGATCTATTATGCTTAAGGTCAGCGACATGCTCATGAATTCTTTGATTAATAGACCGGCCCGTTTCACCAATGTAAGGTGTCCCACAAGAGCATGGAATCAAGTACACACCCTTACCATCCTTAGGGAATATCGGGTCTTTAACAGATCTAAGGGAACTTCGAATGGTGTGGTAGGGTTTAAACGTTGAGGAAACATTAAGCTTCTTTAGGATCCTAGAGATTTTATCCCTAGTACCTTGGATAAATGGAAGGTGAACTCCAGATAATCGTTCGCAAGGATCTTTCTTAACTCTAGGACCCCTTTCCACTTTTTGAAAAGCTTTAAGGCATTAGCTTATACTATAACCATTCTTATTAAAAACTTTAAGGAGATGAGCCTTTTCACCTTCAAAATGGTTAACATCAGAGATTCTAAAGGCTCTGGTGGCTAAGGTATTGAGAACCCCGAGCTTCTGGGCAGGGAAATGGTGAGAACTAGCATGTAAATACTGCTCAATGTGCGTCTTCTTTCTAAAAACTTGATGAGAAAAAGAACCATCTTCATTCCTAGAAAGGAGGACATCAAGAAAAGGCAAGCTACCATTATCTTCAAATTCCATGGTGAACTTAATGAAGTCAGATTGATCATTAAGATGTTGGAAGAAAAGGTCCAATTTCTCCTTACCATGAGGCCACACAACACAGGTGTCATTGACAAATCTTTTCCAAAGCTTAGGTTGAAAAAGGGAAGAGGAAAGGGCTCTAGATTCAAAGTCTTCCATGAACAGATTAGCTACCACAGGAGAAAGGGGGGAACCCATGGCCACACCACAAGTCTGTTCATAGAATTCACCCTCAAAACTAAAGAAAGTCGAGGTTAGACAAATTTCAACAAGATGAGCCGTATCAGGATCAGTGACACGAGAAATAACATCAACAGCCTCCCTAATGGGGATGCAAGTGTATAAGGAAACAACATCAAAACTAACAAAACTATCATCACTGTCTAATTTCAAGTCTTTCAAATCATTAATAAAAGACCAAGAGTCTTTAACAAAGGAAGAGGTCTGACCGACAAGCGGTTTCAGCTTAGTGGCTAGAAATTTAGCGAGCAGATAAGTTGGACCTCCTATGGTGTTAACAATAGGGCGGAGGGGGACTCCATCCTTATGAATCTTAGGAAGACCATAAATCCTTGGCGTGAGAGGGTTACTCTCAATTAGCTTTTTGCTTAAAGAACCAACAGTGCTACTCGATTTTATAGCCAAAGCAACTGCTTTTGAAACTTTTTTAAGAGGATTTTTGTCAAGCTTCTTATAACTCCCGCTGTTAAGAAGGTGATCTAACATCTTATTATGATAATCATCTTTGTTTAAAATGACTGTAGCACCTCCCTTATCAGCTTTAAGAATCACAATGTTAGGGTTGTCGTTTAAAGATTTGAGAGCCTCAAACTCTAGTTTGCTGATGTTGCTCTTAGGTGGCTTAGCTTTTCTAAGGATCATGGCACAATCCTGTCTGATAATGTCTTTGGTAGTATCAGGTAAATCCCTAATCCCATATTCAATATCACAGATAATGTCTAGACTTGGGATTTTTTTAGGCGCAAGAGCAAAATTTAGACCCTTTTCCAACAAACTAAAGACATGAGGATCGAAAGAAAAACCAGAGAGATTAATAACAGTGTTATTCAAAGGGAGAGAATTACTATTACTACTATGGTTATTATAATTATCAATGTTAAGTTTATTATAGTGTTTATTTTTATAATTAATGTTATTAATATTATTAGATTTAATAACATCATTATGATTGTTATTATTCTTTATAATACTATTATTATTATTATTTTTAAAACCATTATTATTAATAATACTATTATCATTATTACCAATCCTAATATTATTATCATTAAATTGTAAAAAATCATCTACGTTATTCATGTTACTAATAAACTTATTATCTTTTTTAATGTCGCTATTGTTTAAGGAATTATCAAGATTAAAAGGTTCGCTATTATTATTTTTAATGTCGCCATTGTTTAAGGAATTATGAAGATTAAAAGGTTCACTATGAGAGATTAAAAGGGAATCATTAAAAACTGAAGTAAATTCGTTACGATCGATTGATTTCGGAAGAGCACTCAAAGCATTCAAATGGGAGGATGAAGTCGAACCTGGAGAATCAATCTGAACACCCATTAGGTTGATCGATGTTGTCAAACCATCATTAACTGCCACCATCTTGGACGCAGGAGAACCCAAAGCCATGGAAGAATTAACGTCCGAATTAGAGAGGGTTGAAGTCGAAACAGACTGCATAGTTCTGGACGAAAAGCACTGAGCACACAAATCATCATCTGCCAATGTAGATCTCGAATTAAAATCGAACGCAGGCTCAGAAGCCGATGTAGAATCCGCATGAGAATCAGAAAACTCTGCTTTATTCAACAAACCCAATTCCTGCACTTCCGTTCTATCCCCCGAGACTGGAAAGGGCCGCACAGCTTGCTCTCGGACAGAAACCGGTGAAGACGAAGAGGTCGAAGAAATCGAATTCTGAAGAACATGCCCATTAAGAACCATATAACTCAAGGCTCGAATCTGATTACAGTTCACCTAGTTCCCTTAGATCTGTTAAAGACCCGATTTGCCCTAAGGATGGTAAGGGTGTGTACTTGATTCCATGCTCTTGTGGGACGCCTTACATTGGTGAAACGGGTCGGTCTATTAATCAAAGAATTCATGAGCATGTAGCTGACCTTAAGCAATATAGATCACGCTCCTCAGCCCTAGCAGAGCATGTTGAGAAGACTAATCATCACATTTGCATTGAAGATGCTAAGGTGATTGCGAAGATCGACCATTTCCACCACCGCAAGTTGCGAGAAGCCTTGGAAATCGAAAAGAGGCCTCTCAACCTGAACAGGGATGATGGGTGGATGGTTAGCAGGTGTTGGATTCCTGCTCTTCATTCCTAAAATTAAAATAAAATAAATTTATGTATTATTTATTTATTTATTTTATTTATTTTTATATTATTATTATTATTATTTTAAATATATATATATATATATATTTTTTTTTTAAATTTATTTATTTATTTATTTATTTATTTTATTTTTTTTTAAATTTAAATTTATTATTATTATTATTATTTTATTATTTTTTAAATCTATAAAATAAATATATAAATAAGTAAATAAATTAATAAATATTAATAAAATAAATTAAAATAAAAATTATTAAAAATTAAATTATTATTATTTATTTAATTTAATTTTTAATTTTTATTATTATGATGGTTATTATTTTTATTATTTTTTAATCCTTTATGTTTTTAAATAATATTAAACAAAATAAATATTTTAATTTATTATTATTATTATTATTTTTAAAATTGAAATATTCCTTTATTTATTTAATCTTCTAGAATATTTTGAATGATTCCTATTGTAAATTAAGTAAAAATTAAAATTAAAATTAAAAATAATATTAAATAATATTCATATTATAAACTTTAATCTTTTTATATATATTTCTTGACTTTTTATTTTTTTGGCTTTGATTTAGTCTAACTAGCCGTTATTTTTCATCGGCTAGTTGGAGCTTCTCTTATCCCCCAGGGTGGTCTCTTGATCGAATTTTTCATCAGGTACGATGATCGTCTGTTTGAAGCTGATTAAGTAGTAAATAATTTGACTGGATGTGATTTGCACCCCCTGTGAAAGATTTTTTTCTAAGGCCATTTCACCTTCAAAACATAAACTAACATAACTAGATATTCCTCATCAGTTGGCTAATTTATAGGCACAACAAGTTAGGAGTGTGGTATGGTATCAAAAAACCATTTTCATACAAATAAAATTTTAGCATCCCACTTATACACTATATATATCATAAAGTATGGAGTGACAATCCCATGCGATGAGTCCAACAAAAAATGTATATTTTTTAGAGTACATCATGGATCTGAGAACTATTTTATCTCTAGGATTAGTCTAGATCCATATTAACTCCATATCTATCAAGCGTTGAGAGTGGTCAAATATCTCAAGGTGAAATCCTCTTTTTTGAGTGCAAAACTCGAGGAAAGGTTTGCACCTTGAGATATTTTATCGCTCTCAACACTTGATAGATATGAAGTTAATATGGACTTAGGTTGGTTTAACTATTAATAACTAATAATTATTAATTATTAATTTATTTTTATTTTATTTTATTCTTATTTTTATGTAATTTGACCGAGTCAAAATGTTTACATAATATAACATAACCTTACAACATTTCTTGCATACTGGGATGGAGAGCACCTTTCAACACAATGATTGTTAGTACTCTAGAGTTCTCATGGGAAAAAAAATGTATTTTCTCATATGCTGGTGTCTAGGCATGCTTTGAAAAAAGAAAGCAATATATATAATATGGTTTCAAGAAAACAACCATAATAGGGTTTAAGCTTAGTTTTCCTCTAATACTTTCGCTAACCAGTAACACAATAACTCTTAGTAGAGGAGATAGTTTCACCCCAATTGAATAAAGGAAAGAAATATCTTTCAATCTATCTCAACTAATTAATATAATTGATACCTAGCCTTTCTCATATCATGCATGGATGGATAGGCCAAAGTAGGTTCATGTGAAGTTGTTTCATAATAAAAAAAAATTTCAAGGATTGTTTGGTGTTAACTTGCACAACCATATAGATTAAATGGTTGCAAAAGGCATAGGCATCAATCCATAATAATTATCAAAATACTAATGATTATAGTATTCACATTTATTAAAATTAAAAATAAAAACTCAAGTGTTATATCTTTATTTTAAATTATTAAATTATAAAAATAATTCATATATAAGGTAAACATATGTACATTTTAAAAAATATGGAATAAGATTCTTAACCATGGAAATTTACTCCTACTTTACATGGAGAATCTTAAGATGTAAATAGGATTTGTTACAGTACCATGGGCCAATACCGTGACCTATCAATACCACATTCCCAAAAAAACCATAACTCACTTCATATAACACTTGTTCGTATGATATTTTTTTAATTAATCAATTGTAATTAAAAGAGTAAAACAAGCATAAATATTTTAGAGATAAATCTCAACCATTGATTTTTGTATACTACTATGAATATCCTAAAATATTCCATGAAGATTAAATACCTACCATCCTCCCAATAATTATTGATAAATAAATTAAAATTATGAAAATCTTATTCCAAAAATAGACACGCCTATTGGCATAACTACTTTTTATTACACCGTTCACTAAGCTCACCTATTATAAGACTCACTAAATTTTCCCTAAGTTTTAGTACCTACATCTTCTTCTTTCTACCACAAGAGAAATTTATACGGAAGGATAGCATCAACTAACTCCCTTTTGCATCCAACATTTTAGAAAAGATCATCTGCGAAATTCAAGATACAATATTATGTGGCCTTGGTTGTTAATTATATTGGAGTATGTGAAGCATTCTAACTAGTACAATCTACCAAAGTATCTTGGAATCTATGGTGTAATCTCAATATGTCATGTATTATTGGTGTGACTTGGAATTCTAATCAGTGAGGGCCTTTTAGAAAGGAAATAAAAATTCTTTTGGAATGTTTATAATTAAAAGTATTGTTTAAAGTAATTTTATTATTCGGATTTATATTAATCATTTATATTTCATTATCTACATTTTTTTAATGTTAATCTCATTCAATAAGTCTAGTTGATGTAGAATACATGGTACTTTGAATAAAAAGTAAATAAGTTTAGATTCATCCTAACATGAGATCTACCAAGTGTCTAAAGGGATCAAATTACTTGAGATGCAAATCTCTTTTATAGTGAAAAGAGATTTGATCTCTCTCAACGCTTGCTAGATCTAGAGTTAAGATGTATCAAGGTTGGTTTAATTCCCCCCTCTACATATGCTATATTTCATAGGAATACCATGGGTTCTCAATACCTTTGGTCATTTTATTTTTATTTTTTTATAGCGCTATTTTTATTTTTTATTTTATTTTGATGAAGTTAAAATGATTACATCACATTGCATTAATATTTTATTTATTATTTATTTTTATTTTTATATTTATATAATTTGAACGAGTCAAAATTTTTACAGGATAGGACATTACAACATCTCTTCCAAATTGGGTTGGAGAGTGCCTCTCGAAGCAATAATACATATGTTTATGTTTACTATATGAGTTCTTAATCAACATCAAATGAATTTTCTCTAGTTTTCTTCTAGTTTTAAAGCATAACTCCTAGCAATGGTCTTAGACCAAACCATATTTCTATGAATCGGGTCAAACCCCCTGCACCCCCAAATGGAAGGGAACATAATCGAGATGTTGGGATTGGAGGTACTGGAAGCAAAGAATACAATTGAGTCAAATGGCTCTTATCATATAGGTAAGGGAATTTTGACCATAGACAACAATATATTGTCATTACGGGATCAAGGACATTAAAGATCAACATTCATTTATGCCATAACCATGAAAATAAATATCATTTTCCTTCCATTATCCTTAGTCACTCACAACTCTTAGAAAATCAAATTTGCAAAACTAACCTTAGCTCATACCTTGTTCCTCGAGACTTGTTTTGTTATCATAAATTTTCTCCATACTTTAATGTTGAATGTCATTCCCTTCATTAATTGGATTTTGAGGTCTAAAATGGGCCTTAGAAGGAAAATAATAAAATAATAGTTGAAATAATAAAATGGAAGTTATGAATTTTTAAAGGATAATAAAGAAAACTATTTTTTATTATATTTTCTACTTATCTTCTTATAGGCTTACTCAAATGTAGTATTTTTGCATCCAACAAGTTCCCACTTTACATGCTTTTGAATAAGCTCAAATAGGAAAATTTGAAAATACATGAAAAATTTGTGTTTATTTCAAGGAACACATTTTTTCATGTATTTTAAATTTTTTTGGGTGTGGGTCCTACTTAAGAAACACATTTTTTCATGTATGTTTATTTTTTCTAAGTGGGCATTTCAAAACATGCATAGTGGGTTCCTACTTGATGTGAAATTTTCGTCCAACAAGTGCTTTCACTTGAAATTTGAGTAAACCTATAAAGAGGTAAGCCAAAAATACAATACAAATAATTGTTTTCTTCTTTTCCCTTGAAAATTATTTGCCCCTGGGGATGACATCATCCTCTTGAATCTTATTAGTTCTTTTAAAGTTGATTTTGTTAGAACTTTTTTATTTATTTTGGGACCCATTTATTACATCAAAATTCCCCTAATGCTTGCTCGTTAGTCACTTCCTGCAAAAACATTTTGATGACCAAATATTTTCAACTTGATGTAATAATGTAGTAATTAATTAATATTTCGTATTTTTAAGAAACTGGTAAAAGGAGAATTTATTTTAAAAAACATGTTTGCAACAAAATATTACATGGTTTTACATTATATTAACTAAATACAATTTACATACCTTTTGATCCATAATTTTTCATGGATATTCTACTAGACATTTGTCACAACAAATCTACTAAAATATATTACAAAATGTAAAATCTACACTATGAGGGTTTATTTCTCCTTTGATTTCTATATCTACTCATTATTATTTATTGTATATGTATGCAAATTATAATTATGCAGAAAATGCATAGCATCAAAATAAAAAATCACAAACCATAACTGACCAAATATATATCCTAAGAAACTCTTCTGAGAGAAAACCTAGCTGGAAAGTGAGGTCGTTTTTCTCACTTTCTCTGAATGGAAAATGGATGCAAGTAAAAATAAGTAAGGCCTATGGCTAGTGGGCTATTGTAGTGCACAAATCCTTTCTATATTCTCTCTTTGTATCCCTCTCATCTACCCAACTAGTATATGGAAAAAAATGCACTCGAAAAGAATGGAATCGATTTTCCTCCTAGTGGCCCAATTATAACATAGCCCAATCACTTACTAGTGGTTAAGTTTGACTCCAAGTCTTAAATAGAGTTAAAATTTGGACTCTTATATAGTCTTTTTCATTGTGCTCACATGGTTATCCCATTTTCCATGGATAATGGGGGGTAATGTGGCATCCTATTGAATTATGGTGGGCAAAATAGGAAATTCTACTTTTGAGTTGCATAACTTTTGCATACATACTATAATTCAAACGATTAGTATGCTATTAGAAATTTCTTTGTGTGTCAAATAGAAAAAGGAAAACAAAGTGTTATGAATAGGAATAAATTTGTTTTCCTAAAAAAATGTCATTTAATGCCTCAAACTACTCCCTGAAGGTTCCAAACCTCGTTTTTCCAAATTGGATCCCTCTAATAAAAATGATCTTACGAGTTGATTCCTCCACTTTTTCCACTTTGAAAGCATCAATATGGATAGAAAATAATATAATGATCCAATTTGGATCACAACTCTCCATTTTGGAAGGATTTTGGTCCCCAAAAGGTTCTACTAAATGAGGTGAGGAAATTTTAGGCTCCACCTTCTCTCGAGTGTACCATCTTTCTCGGAAGTTTTCCTTTCAACCCAATCTACCAAAGGTCATGTTTCCATTTTCTTGTAGTTCTATACCTCTTCTACAAAACGATATCTTTTGTCAATTTTTCCTGAGCATCTAGTGTCAAATCTTCTATAGAAGGTAGTACTTGTTCCGCTTCCAGATCTAACGTGGAAAGCTTATAAAGTTTTATATTTTCTACATTAACCACTGAGTAAATCCACATGTATGGGGGGATACTAAGTCTATAGGTGTTATCTCTAACCTTTTATAGTATCTCAAAGGGACCATATTTTAGAGCCTTTTTTTTCTTACTAGAATAGTCTAGCCTCTCCTTTTTCAATTGTAATACGTTGTTTTGTGTTGGTCATGGCTAGCCTTGTATTTTTCATGTGATTTTGCAGTGTCTCTTATACATGTATGTGTATCTTCCTAATCTTCTCAACATTTATTTTTCCTTTAAGGAATCCCTTGCAAGATCCTCCCTCACTCCTCCTTGTTATACTTATGCAATATCCAAAGGTGAAGGTGGAAAATATCTCAAAAAAGTTTCAAATGGGGACTTACCAGTAGAAGCTTGGATTTATCTATTATAAGAGTGTTTTATATATACTAGATTTTCATCCTAGATATTTGGATGCTTCTGATTCTCACCCCTCAAAAGCTGCACCAAATACCTATTGAGTACTTGTGTCTCCCCATCTATTTGTGGATGGAATGTTATAGACATATTTCACTTCGTGTCCATATTCTTCCACAATGTAATCCAGAATGCACTAAAACATCTTGTGTCCATTTGAAATTATGTTCGTTGGTATCCCGTTAGAGAAATTTTGAGGTCTAAAATGGTCCTCCTAAGGAATATTATAAAATAATAATGGAAATGATAAAATAAGATTAGATTGTACATCATCAAATTTTAGAGGGAAAAAAGAAGAAGCTACTTTTTCAACTCATATTTGAACGAGAGCACTCATTGGATGCAAAATTTAATTCATCATCTAAGGAATACCCATGTCACATACTTTCGATGGACCCTACTACACAAAAAATTACAAATACATGAAAAAATGTTATTCCAATCACGCTTTTCTTGTATTTATCATTTTTCGTGGAGTAGGGCCCATTAAAGTATGAAACATGGGTACTCCTTAGATGAGGAATTAAATTCTGAATCCAATAAGTGCTCTCGCTTGAAATTTGAGTAAACCTATAGGGAGATAAGTTGAAGATACGAGTTGAAAAAATAGTTTATTTTTTATTTTATTTTTTAATCCTCTTACTTTTTTTACACCAAAAATGGTGAATTATCCCCCATGGTTGACATCATGATCTTGAATCCTATTGGTTAACGTTGTTTTTGGTTGTGCATTTTTTAGATTCATTTTAGACCTCAATATTTATCTAATGCCAAATTGCACCCACACGTTAAAAAAACAAGTTCATTACTTCTTATCTTTTGATGATGTTTTTACAGGGAATCAAAACACACATCTTGTTGAACCTGTTGGTGAGCCCTGGTAATGCACCAAGAATGTTGCAACTCCCAGGGGCTGCCCTACTTTACTTTATCAACCCGGGGTTCGTACAAACTTTGACGTGACATTGCTATATACACAGCAGATGCATTATGTTCATGTCATCCTCTTCTGCTTCGCCAAAGGGTGTTATTTCTTAAATTATGAGAACAACTAGAAAGTAAATTGCTGGAAGAAAATGATATAAAGGAAACTGAACTAAATTTCTGGAAAGGAATTCCAAAAATTAAACTAATTTAATTTGTAGAAAACCGATAGCAGAAAGGAAATTAATTCTAAACCACACTTAACTTGGCCAAACAGCTAAATGCAATCTACCTATCCTATGATCTATCTACCATACTCCTATCCATGCAACTAAACTATCCATGCCTTAATTTTAATTAAATATAATTAATTTGCAACTTAGAGGGAAGAAAAAGGGCTAAGAGGGCTAATGGGGGGTTTAACGCATCAAATGAGGTTTGGAAGCAGAAAGAGGGGTTAAACCCTTAGAAAACTTTATGATAGCATGAGAAATGGCTTTGGAGTGTACATAGGCGGTTAAACCCTTAGGAAACCTTATTATAACACAAGAAATGACTTCAGAGTGAGAAGAACTCAGAAATGCAATGGCAGAATGCGATGGATAGTAGAAGTTGCGATGTGCGATGTCACAATCGCAACTTTGCAAGTTTAAATTGATGGAAGTAAGGACTTAAAGGAATGACCTAAATGGTGCATAGTGTGAAATGCGAAGAGTGACGTGGCGGGTCGTGAATCGCAACATCGCAAGTTTACAAGGGTAGCGGTAAGGATTAACGGGAATAAACCAAATGGTGTGTAATGCAAAGTTCGAAGAGTGATGTGGCAGGTCGCGAATCGTAATATCACAAGTTTACAAGGATAGTGGTAAGGATTAACGAGAATAAACTAAAATGTGCAAAATGCGATTTGCGCTGCGGAAAAGGTTACAGACGACGATTTGCGATGTGGTAAAATCCACGAGATGCGATGTGCGATGGGGATGGCGTGGCGGTGGAAAAAGCTAAGAGTTATGATTTGTGATTTCGAAATCGTGAAGAATGAGCGGTGAGTGTTAACGGTAGATGGTAACCGATGCGAAGTGCGATTTGTGATTTTGCAATATCGCAATCGCAAGGAATGGGTGATAAATTTCAAGGTAATTGTTAAATGTTGTGATTGCGAAGTGCGACGCACTGGCAGGAGTCTCAAGGAGCAAAGGAAAAGGTTGGGTTTTCGGTGGTTCTATATGGATTTTCATGTGTTTTTCGTAAAAATGGTAAGGCGACCGTGAAAGGAGAAAAATAGAGAAGTAAGGCTGAAGAGCTTAAGGGTGTTCGAAAGAAGGTAAGGGCAACACTAAGGTGAGAAGTAAAGGAGGGAAATGGAAGCGTAAGAGCAGTGCTTAGAAGTGAAGCATACTTGTGGATTCATGTACGAGAAATAGAAAGATATGCGGGATGAAATAGTGAAGGAAAGGCTTGGACTTGGTAATACAAATTCTTCCCTGAACTCGAACAGAAAGGAATTTTGTCCTGTGGGAAGGTCTAACCCTACTCTAACTCTATTGATAGAGATGAGAGGGGGGAGACTTGACCACAGTTTTGGAGTTTTTCCTCTATTTCACTATGCATAAGAAATTAAAAATATAGCAGCAAAAAAACTAAATAGCAATGAAACTTATCATAAGAAAATCTAACTTAATTGAAAGAGGCAAAACTAGCTAAATGACAAAAAGGTAAAGACAATAATAGCAGATAAATTGAGGCACATGGATTGGGCCCTAACCCACGAGCCTAGCCCTCTGAACTTAAATTAATCAAATGAAATCATTCTTCTCATTTCATAAAAGAATAATTGCATACATCTATGAAAGCTTCGATCCCTAAATAAAACAAAAAGCTTCAATAGTTCACAACAATAATTCTGAATGGAAGCAATACTAGGATAGACTAACTCTTCCTAGCTCTAGCTCTGCTCTATTTATTCTACAGGGAAGCTACCAACAACTCCCTAGAAAATGGTGATTGATTCCACTGGACTCCAAGTAAACCAAGATTGAGTGCTCTCCTCTTTGAGTTGCTCGATTGCCTCTGGAATTCAGATTGCTGGAGAGACTCCTTGGGGATCCTTCGGATGCTTGTGAAATTCGAATTGTTGGAGAGAGTCTTTGGGATCCTTCAGCTGCCTTTGAGGGTGGAAAATCCTCCTATAATTTCTCCTTGTTGTCTCCTCAGAGTCTTTGTGATAAAATCTTTATAAAAATGCTTAATAAATCATGATTTTCTGCACTCAACCTTATATTAGGTACTCAGAGTATGTTAGCCTTAATCACCACCTATACTAGCACCATAAACCCAAATAATAATAAAAATGCAAGAAAAAGAGATCTAAGAAGGAAAAAAATGTGACTATTAACCCCTCCAAATATGTCTAATGATGGAGCTCATCACTTGTCAACTACCATGAATAAATAGTCATGTCCCTTTCTGGTTGTTGGTAAACCCCCCACAAATTCCATGGAAATTATTTCCCAACGACAAGTGGGTACACGTAAAGGATAATATAGACCCTATTTATGTTAGGAAAAAAACTAAGGGGGGGTGAATTAGTATTTTTAATTCACTTTAACTTTAAACTTCAAATTCATAATTTTGAATGTGATTTTTATTCAGACAACTCGTGTGTGTACAAGCCTTCCATGAGTAAAAACAATGTATATCCAAATTACTTATTTTTCTTAGCCTCCATCAAATTTTTGACTTAACCATTGCATTATTAATTCATTTTCCATTCAGTTTGCAGTAAAGAGCAGATAAATGTAACACATAAGCAACACATCAACACATATGGACACCGATATTTTAGGTGGAAACCCAATGTGGGAAAAATTAATCGTCGTTTTTATTTCTTACTTCTTATCTTATTATAATAAAAAATAATTACATCATGGTCTTGTACTGGAGCAGACTCTTGGCAGCATGGAGACACTCATTTTTAGGAGACTACAACCTCCACTCATGTGAATGGCTCCATGTGTATAATAATTGTGATGTTGGTTGTCTTAAAAGCATGTCATCCAACTTATTTTTTCTACCATTTTTGTAGTTGATCACTAAATGAAACTGCGATAAAAACCCCATCTACCTGCAATTCTTGGTTTGTTGTATATTACTCTGGGCCTGAAAATACTATAGTTGTTGGTGATTGTGTGGACTAATATCTCCTTCCCCATTATATAGTGCTTCAACTTCTTCACAGCCTACACCAAAGCATATAACTCCTTATCATAGGTGGGGTAGTTAAGAACTGCCCCATGAAATACTTCATAATGGTAGCATATAGGCTTCCCTCCCTGCATAATAATGCTCCCATATCATACCCACTTGCATCTATATCCACTTCAAATGGATAATACAAGTTTGGTTATGCCAGCATTGGTGCTTCACTGATCGTCTTCTTTAAATCCTTAAAGGCCCTTTTTTGACCCTTTATCCACTAGAAAATCTTGCAACTTGTTTTCATGGAATGGAGTGGCGATGATACCACTAAAAATCCTAACCTTAGAAACATTATTAGGCATTGGTCATTTCATGATGGTCTCCATCTTGGAAAACTCACACTTCTTGATATTTTCTAACAGTTGGTTCTTCCTTAATGACTCTAACACCTATGTCAAATGTGAGAAGTGATCCTCTCGGGTAACATTATATATTGGTAGATCATCCAAATAGAAATAAAAAATGAATCTATAAAAGGGCACAAAATATCCTTCGTTAACCTCAAAAGCATAGTTTGTGCATTGCATAGGCTAAATGGCATGACTAACAACTCATACAAACCTTTCCTAGTTTTCAAGGTAGTCCTTTAGGTATATTATCCTAATCAAACCTAGTGACATGCAAACTTTAAGCCCAATTTGGTGAAGTATTTCACTTTTTTCAATTGATCATAGTAGATCATCTATTTTGGCCAGGGGGTATCTATTCTTGAGCGTAATTTTTTTCAATTCCCTATAGTCTATACACATTCACCAAGTCTCATCCGTCTTTGGCATAATTATTATGGATTACCCACATCGTGATGTACTCAGTTGAATGACACCTTGTTCTTGTAGCTTCTGCAATTGTTATTCACCTCACTTTCTTCTATAACAAACTTTCTCTACAACCCCATGTTTGGCAATGTGGATTCCAACAATAGTTGGATCTCATGCTCCACTTCCCTCTTAGGTGGTAGCCATTTTAGATCCTAGAACACGTCCCTATATGCATGTAGCAACTCTTCTAGTTCTTACTATTGTTTTTTAGTACACCCCCCCAAGGATTCATTTGCTCTCACTGACTCTTCTGCAGACTAATTTTCTCTTAAAAATAGTAAAACATACGTCTTACTAGAATTGGTAAGTTTCTTGACTTGGTTGGTACTTACCAACAAAATTTTTGACTTGCCTTTGTGCGCATTGATGGTGAATTATTTTCCATCCTTGATGAGGAGGTATTGATTGGCTTTCTACATGAAGATTGCATCTCACTTTTACATATAGGGACTTTCAAACACCCCTCCACATACATAAAGGGGAACCAAGTCTACTTATACTTCTAAAATCAACACTGATAGAAAACATGATTTTTCATTGTTTTGTTACCATTATTTTTGCATCCTTATTTACCCATCCTAATGGATGCGGGCTTGGATGATCACAAACTTCCAATCCCAATTTGTTGACCACTATAATGAGATTTTCATGTGATCCAAAGTTGAACAAAACATCAATATTGGTATTTTTAACATGTATCTTTATATGGAATAGCCAAGTATTTTCTTTCCCTTCTTGTTGCTAAAGGCTACTTAGATTCACCTCCTTCTGCACTAATGTACATATGATCTTCTCATCCAAATTTAAGTTGCTTTCAACGTGGTTGCTCAAATCAGTGGACATGAGATTCTTCTTATTATCTTTCTTATTTCTCCTTGAGTTAATCTCTGGATGCAACTTCCAACACTTCTCCTTTGTATGAACATCAATTAACAGTGGTTGTAGCAGTTTCTAGTATCTTTGCACTTGTGTGTTGTGACTATCATATTTTTATATTTTCCCCCTTTCCACTTCTTATTCCCCTCCTTAAAAGTGTCCTAGTGCTCTTTCTTCTTCGACCCACTTGATTTCCCTTTCTTCTGACCTATGTTCTCTAGGGACTATGCCTATACACAAGCCTCATACATCGATCTAAGATTTAACAACACAACTTACTTCCGCAGATGGCTATGTAGACCTCTTAGATACTTAAGGAGTATGTTTTAGTTCTTTGGGGAGATAGGAAACATTATGGCCATATTTCTGAACTTTATGGTGAACTCTTGTACACACTTCCCCTGCTTTTGTCTAAAGTAATTCCATTGGATCCACTAGTCCTCTACATACCCAACACAGTAAAATTGTGACTTTATTATGGTTTTGAAATACTCCCACTTAATCACTAGAGGATCTCCCTCCAACTTCGAGGTCTTTGTGTGGCTTTCCCACCAAGTCAGGGCATGATCGTCTAATTTTAGCAGAGAAAAATAAATATTCCATTCTTCCTCTACGTGATAGACACTAAAATAAACTTCTAATTATTGCAACCAATAATTTAGCTTCATAGAATCAATCTCACCTTGATACAACTTCATGTTAAATTTCACTTCCATTTTGAATCATGACAGTGAATGACTCACGACACTCAAATTGGGTTGATCTTTTTTGGCTTCTTTATTTAAATGCTCTATTTATTATCATTCTCTGTATCTCCCTTTGATCCTTCCTCTGCATTAGAACCCCCATATTCTTCAAATAGCTCGAGATTATTGATCAAGGTCGCCATGAGGAGGCTCACATTCATTAGAGTGAATTTTGGCCTAAAATTTCCCATGAAATTTTCAGGTACATAATATATAAACCAGTCAAAATCATTTAAATTGAAAAAGAGGTACATGTAAATAATTTGGAGGGAAATAAATAAATAAATTCTTTTTTAATTGTATTTTTGGCTTATCTCCTTATAGGTTTACTCAAATTTCAAGTGTAGAAACACGTTGGATGCAGAATTAAAATTCTCATCCAACGAGTACCCATTATGCATATTTTTTAGAAGACCCACATTGATAAAAAAAAATAAAGATACATTAAAAAAATGTGTTGAACACACATTTTTTATTTATCTTCAATTTTAATCAATGTGGGTCTTCTCAAAAGTATGCAAAATGGGTACTCATTGGATGCATAATTTAATTCTGTATCTAACGAGTTCCTACACTTGAAATTTGACTAAACCTATAAGGACATAAGCCAAAAATACATTTAAAAAAAAAAAAAAAATTTCCCTCCAAAATTCATAACTCTTATTTTATTATTTTTCCTTAGGATGCCACTTTTAGGCTAAAATTTCCTCTAATTATGATTTATATCTACAACTTGTGCTTCCATCTACAAAAATCTCTCCTCCATGGGATTAGGAGGGTTATTCACAAATTTATCGACCATCACTAGGGTTTTGTGATTTTCAACTTAACTAATCTAGATCTCCTATAACCTTCCATAATATACCCAAAGAAACCTACTCTAATATGAATGAATTGTATTAACTTTTTATAATAATTAATAGTTAGACAATGATCTTCATGCAACTACACTTTATAACTATGAGAGACACATCAACTTTCTTTATAATTCAAATGTATCATTTAATTCACCTATTATTCATGCAAAAAACAAAACATGAATATATGTGTGTGTGTGGCATTCTAACAGCTATAGCAACCCAAAAAGGATGCTTACAAGCATCATATTGACCATTTTACAAAACTTTGCATGCCTTTGGTTAGGTTTTGTAGTTCCTTTTATCTTTTTAAATTTCCATTGTGATACCTATGTGAATATATATATATATATATATATATATATATAAGAGTCTTGTATAGATCCATAGATCTGTCTTCTGAGGTGTTCACTTAAATATGTCCCAACTAATTGAGGAAGTATACATAATTATTGCCTTCCTATTTTTCCACTCAAGATAACAAAAAACATATGATCATCCATTTACATGTATTTTCAAAGGTTGAGAATATGTTTGATGGAGTCACCATAATTTTTCTCAATGAGTTTTAATGTGCCTTCATCCATTTCCAATCCACTCTTTGAGAGGTCATCATTACTTTGGTTCATGCCCCTGTAAATGTGATCAAATATAATTTGAAAGAGGTATATAATATTGGAGATCATTTTTTGATAAATAGACAAGAAATCGTAGTTTCTCAATGACTGGATCCATTCATCCAATATATAACCACTTTGGAACCTCCATAGATATGGAGGGTAGAGATATTTTTTTTTCTTTTTCAACTCTTAGAAGAATATTCATTGTGAATAATTTATTAAATTTGTTTGTGCTTGAGCCTATATTTCCATAGAATGAAAAAAAGTGGGAATCTTTTATGAATATAAGATCACCAATTCTTCCTCTTGGCGAGTGTTGTTGTGCGGCCCCATCAAAGAAGTCCCAACTTTTCTCAGTTCTAATTCAAATTTAAAAGTTCCTGAGTGATGGAAATTTTATAGAAATGGAAGTAGTTGCTACTTGAATGCTTATAATTTGAAGAGATATTTGAATGTATGAGTGACCCTGATCTGCAAAAATTGCATTGTTTCGTGCAAGCCATACGCCCTAGGAAACAATCAATGGAAGAGATTTTAAATATGGTTTTTGCTTCAGCTCAATCCACCTCTTTAGGAAATCCTCTAGCAGCTATCCCCATTCCAATGTAAATATGGCCCCTCTAGATCATGATTTTCCTTCCAAATAGATTGAGTGAATGGGAAGTGGATGAAAATATATGAGATAGATTTACTATGACTATGAAACAATGCATAGTGGTTGGGGCTTATGAATGATCATTTTTGCAGCATATCCCCAGTAGGGGAATTTTTCTTTAACAAAAGCCACTTGAAAAATATGGCTTTTAGAAATAACCCCAATTTCCATAATTTCCTACCCCACCATGGAGGACCTTGAGGCCCATTTTTTTAGCCAAGTAGAGGTAACTATGTTTTGGATAATAATATCCAAATGGACTTGGGGACCAAATTGGACAATCGTCATCCCGATTTAGACAAACTAGAGATATGTGCAAAGCATTGATATATATTTCCCATTCCTTTACTTGTTCACCTTCTAAGTTTAAATTACCTGAGGAGAGGCATTCATGTTGCAAAGGAAATTGGTGATAACTGGTTACTTGATGTAAAGTGAATATTCCTTGATAATTTAGTAAAGGAATAAAATGATTTGATAAGAGATGGTTGTTTTTAGAGCCAATCTATGCATTATTCCCCATCATATCTTGGATACTATAAATGGTTTTCCATTAGAGTCATTCACCAATAATAGAGAATGCATGGATAGCTACTTTCCATATTATTGATCCATTTTTGTGAGATTCAATTGGATTCCTAAACTAATATGTAATGGAAAATGGAGTAATATACTTATTTTACATCATTTTTTCCTATAGTTCATCCTATTGGATAATTATCCAGACACCCTTTACTACTATGGCTTTTGAAAACCATAATATTTTTTTAGTCCCCAAATTCCTAGGAGCTTTGGAGAAGCAATGGAGTACCAAGTAGTAAGAGAAAAAGGTATTTTTTTTCCTGATTTCCAACCCAAAGGAACCGCAATGAAACTTTTTTTATTTTTTGAAGTATTCCTAGGGGAATCCAAGATAGAGAGGCCCAATAGACAAGGGTGGCTTCTATAACTTCCTTGCAAAGGACAAGTCTACCAACTCCAAAGAGCCACTTATTTCACCATGTTTGAATTATTTTATCAATCTTAACCGGTAGCTAGTTCCAATATGCTTTAGAGTAGTTGTTGGGATTTATAAAAAAATCCCATATATTTGAAGGAGTTTCCCATAACTTTTATATGAAGGTGGAAATTTTGGAAAATCGTGATTTTTTCTCCTTCGATAGCACATTTTCAAAAAGAGAATATTTTCACAAATTAAACACCATCCTTGTAGATTCTGAGAATATATCCAATATTTCTCTTAAAATTCTAAAATCCTCTAAATCCCATTTGAAAATATGATGATAGCATCCAAAAAAAACATGTGAGTGATATAACATTTGTTTGGAGCCTTTATTCAATGAAAAAGGTTCCTCCTTTTAGCATCCATTAAATCTCCACTTTAGCAACAAGAAGGAACAAAAGATGTTAAGTCCCTATATTAATAGTGTAGTCCCTTATTATGTTAGTGTAAATCCCCTTATTGTTGTTGTTGTACGCTTGTAACCCCCATATTGTTATTATTTTTCCCTTACATTATTATTGTTAGGTCGACTAGGATTACATTGTGGCCCCACTAGGATTATGTTGTGGCCCCATGGACTCCTATATACAGAAGGAGGTTTTGTTCATTTGTATCATCCAAGAATTGTTCATTCATGTAATGTATTGGAGGTTGCCCCCTTGAAGTGGCTTATTTGTAAGGAGTTGATATATATTTTCTTCTATTTTTGGTGCTAGTTTCACAACATTTAGTATCAGAGATTTGGGATTCTAGGGTTTCGCTACCCCAAACAGGTCATCATGGCATTTTCACTATAACTTTTTTTCTACGAAGGTTCAGAAGCTGAAATTTTGAGAGTGCGAAGCCGAAATCCTGAGGAACATCGTTGCAAAATTTTATAGTATCTCAAAAAGTGGAAGAACTTTCCTGTAGAAGATTCCACATGGGAGGATGAGAATTTTATACAGAAGCATCAAGAAATAATCAAGCGTTGAGGACAACACTTGTTTGAAGGACAGGGGCATGTTAAGTCCTTATATTAATAATGTAGTCCCTTATTATGTTAGTGTATCCCACCTTATTGTTATTGTTGTACCCCTGTAACCCCCATATTGTTATTATTTTTCCCTTACATTATTATTGTTAGGTCGGCTAGGATTACATTGTGGCCCCACTAGGATTATATTGTGGCCCCATGGACTCCTATATATAGAAGGAGGTTTTGGTCATTTGTATCATCCAAGAATTTTTCATTCATGTAATGTATTAGAGGTTTCCCCCTCGAAGTGGCTTATTTCTAAGGCGTTGATATCTCTTTTCTTCTATTTTGGAGTTGGTTTCACAACAAAAGAGGGGAAAAAGGGCAACCTTTTCTAATTCCCTCTCAAGTTTGAAAAAAATTGAGGTAGCTCCATTTATAAGGAGGGTCGTGGAGAAATTACTAATGAAATTATATACCCAGGAGACAAAAGAAGGGTCAAAACCAAGATGGATAAGGAGAAGATGAATAAAGAGCCAATTGACTCAGTCAAAATATTTAGATAGATCAACTTTGAAGATGTTATGAATCCATATCAAAATATCACAAAAACATAAGAAAAGATAGATCACCTATTATATAATAAGCCACTTAGAGGGGGAAATCTACCTTTACATCACATAAATGAACAATTCTTGGATAATTCAAATGAAAATACCTCCTTGGTATATATAGGAGTCTAAAGGGTCAAAATATAATTATGGCTCAGATAAGAATAATAATGTAAGGGAACAACAAGAAAAATAGTGGGATTCTATGGGGAACAACAATAATAATATGAGGGCTACACAAGTATTATATGGACCTAACATGCCCCTCTCCTTCAAAAAATTATTGTACTCAATGCTTGAGTAGTTTTGGATGCTTCTGTATAAAATACTCATCCTCCAATGTGGAATATTCAACAAGTAAGTTCTTCCACTTAATGAGATAGTCTGAAATTGATCGATTATGTATTTGTCGAATTTTTGTTACGTGACATTAGGAGAATTTTGAGGTCCAAATGGGCCTCCTAAAGTGTTAAATAGCTAAACTAATAAAATAATATTTATGAATTTGCAATTCACTTTTTGCACCACAATTCATGTAACCATAGTTAAATTCAATTCAAAAGTTGTACCAAAATAAAATTAATAAAAAAATTGTATTGATGTGACTATAAATAAGAATGATATTTTCAAGAAAAAATCATTATCATTGAACAACTAATGCATTTGTCCTTTGTACTTAAATAACTTAAAATAAAGTATAAATATAAATTTATAAATTCTTATTATATTATATGCTATTAATTAAAATTTATATTATTTAGATTGTATAATAACATGTAATTAATATACTATATAAAACTAATATAATATAATAAATGTATAGGAATATGCATCGTTTCTTTCAAGAAATATGAAATGACAATAATATATTTTTATTCAAAAAGTGTGAAATGACATTTATTATGAGTACTTTACTTTGACTTTAAAAGTACTTAGAGCACTACCATGGTTAACCATGAGTTTTTATCCACCATTGAGAATGTGACAAGTAAGTGCCTTTAACTCAAGCAATGCCACCTCAACCATTAGGGATGATGTCATCTCCTAAAATGTGATTGGTTCTCATAAAGTGAATTTTGATTGTACATTTTCCTTAGGAGGCCCATTTTATACTTCAAAATTCTCCTAATGATGTTTCATGCTTCGCTGTAGTTTTTCCTCATCAAGTTCTGTAATATAGTTTGAACTAGGTGCTTGTCACCTATAACCTTGTTTAACCATGAAACATGGAAAACTTGGTGTACTTGCAAAGATGTAGGAAGCTCCAATTTGTATGTCGTAATACCAATCTTTTGCAACACCTTGTAAGGACGATAGTACTTGGGTGATAATTTATTATCCTTCTTAACTTGCTTGAGGGACATTTTTTTGTATGGTTGTAGCTGTAAAAATACTCAATCACCTACGTCAAGACTTCTTTCACTGCATTGTTGATATGCATGTTGTTTCATTTAATTTTTTTCCTGAATCAAGTTATTCTTTAAGAGTTAGAGAACTTGTTTTTGATGCTCGACGTGATATTCCACTGCTTTAACCTTATAATTTTCTATTAAATATGATGTGATAGATGGTGGATGATATCCATAAAGCACAATAAATGGGTTCATTTTTTCTTCAGTATGGAAGGAAGTGTTATACTACCATTTTACCAAAGGTAACCACTTGACCCATTATGTTTGTTTATCAAATAGAAAGCTACAAATATATCCTTCGAAACATTTGTTCACTATCTCAGTTTTCCATCAGATTGAGGATGACAAGATGAGCTAATTGAGTACCGAGACAAGAAAATAATTATGTCCAAAAATTTCGAGTGAAAATAGGTTTCCATGTAGTTTTAGAATTTTTTCCGCAAATGAAGTAGTGATTGTACTGACTTTGAAAGGATGAGATAGTGCACAAAAGTGTTCATACTTGGTAATTCTATCAACTACCACCATGATGACACTCTTTCCTTCGAACTTGGGTAAACCTATGATAAAATCCATTAATAAATCCTCCCAACTCTAACTTGGAATGGATAATGGTTGTAAAATCCCTCGGGTCTTAATTGTCTCAACTTTGTTTTCTTGGAAAACCAAACATTCTGCCACAAAATTCTAATATCATATTTAAGGACATCCCAAAAAAAATCCTTCTTCACCATGTGGTAAGTTTTTAAAAATCCCAAGCGCCCTCCTATAGGAGATATCTGCAATTCCAAAAGAACCTTTTGTTTGATTTGGTAGTTCTTACATAGATATAAGAAATATTTGTACCACGGTGTATCTGCAACAATGTTTTGCTTCCTTTTTTTGTAGATAATTTCAAAGTCATAAGCCAACATCTTTGTGACCCATTTTTGTTGCTCTTTTGAAGATAATATTTGTTCCAAGAATTATTTAGGAATATCAAGATCTATTTTTACCTTGAAGTGTCTTCCCATTAGGTAAGGGCATCATTGCTTCAGGGCATGTATTATTGCCAAAATTTCCGTCTCATAAATAGGTTTGTGTAAATATTTTCCCATGATTGGATGATTTTCAAAAGAAATGGGTGTTCCTTCTTGCATTAAAAAAACACCAATGGCATTTCCCGAGGCATCACATTCTATAATAAAGGTTGTTGTGAAATCTAGTGTAGCTAAGACTGCAGCTCAGCACATTGCCTCTTTAAGATTTTCAAAGGACTTAGTTTCTTCTGGAGTCCAAAAAAAATGCATATTTCTTCAGTAATGTTGTTAGAGGTGCTACTATTTTCCCATAATTGTTAACAAGTTGGTGATATTACCCTGTCAACCAAAGAAATCCTCGAATATGCCTTAAGGATGTGGGAATTTTCCATTCCTTAATGGATTTGATTTTGTTTAGGTCTACCTTAACACACTCATGAGACAGAATATGACCCAAATATTCCACTTCTTGTACCCCAAAGAAACATTTGGAGGGTTTTTCATACAATTGTTTCTCCTTCAATAGTTTGAGGGTTTTTCATACAATTTTTTCTCTTCCAATAGTTTGAGGGGTTTTCATACAATTGTTTCTACCTTAACACACTCATGAGACAGAATATGACCCAAATATTCCACTTCTTGTACCCCAAAGAAACATTTGGAGGGTTTTTCATACAATTGTTTCTCCTTCAATAGTTTGAGGGTTTTTCATACAATTTTTTCTCTTCCAATAGTTTGAGGGGTTTTCATACAATTGTTTCTCCTCCAATAGTTTGAACAACCTGTCAACATGTTGAATATGATCTTTCCAAGACTTGTTATAGATTAGTATATCATCAAAAAGTACTAACACAAATTTTCTAAAGAAGAGTTTGAAAGTGGAATTCCTCAAAACTTGAAATGTGGAAGGTGCATTAGTAAGGCCAAAAGGCATATCCAAAAATTCATAATGACCTTCATGAGTTTTGAATCTTGTTTTATGAATGTATTTTTTCTTCATTCTATTTTGATGAGATCTTGAACGAAGATCTTGTTGGAAATCGAGATTTTTTAACTTATTTTCATATTTCCATTACATGATAATTACTTGTGAATTTGTCATTATTATTATTATTATTGTGTTTTCTTCTCTTCATCAAGAAATTACCATCAAACATGAAGATCACAGAAGACAATAAAACACCAGATATAGGCTCCAATCTAGGGCAAAACCCCTCCAATGGGAAAACCTAGAAAGAACTTCTCTTCTTATAGAATCAATTCAAATTATAGTTCTAGGACTGAAGACCAAAACAAGACATCCACCAAGAACCAAGCCAACAACCAGACAAGTATTTTCGAAGACAAAACAATTTTTTTTGAGGACAACGAAGCAAAAAAATTTCTAATCAAGGCTAAGCCTTTCGGTCTCCCGGAGAATCCCTGCTACTGCTCCTACAATTCTTGAACTCCATTGCTAGGATTTTTCCTTAACTTCCAAGGCCTTCACACTTCCTTTTCAATTGCAGATCGAATATGATATGTGATGTACTCGATGTGTGTCCTCATAGGTCGAAGGTCGATCTTTTATAGCCTTCCACGAGGCTCCATTACCTCTCTCTAGGACGAATTCACATAGGCTAGCCAACTTGGTCTTGGGAGCATTCTAGACATTTTGAAAATACAAAATATTTTTTTATCTTTTTGATACAAGTGCCCGATAGGGTCTTTTACAATAAGACAAGGACACTTTGACTCATGTAAAACCTAGAAGCATTAAATAAATGTTTGACCTAGTAACAAATGACTTGAGCAATGAAACCCATGCTTTACAAAAATAATGTTATTATGATCTTTACATCAATTTTTATTTATTCTTTTGATAAGTATATAAAAATAATATCATGACATGAGTCAAGTGACAATCATGAAGACTGAAACTAGTTACGTTCTCCAACAAATCCAACTTGGTGAAGTAAATTTCTCCATGTAGGTCATCCAAAAAATCATCAATGACAGGAATGAGAAATGTATCTTTAATAGTGAGATTGTTGAGCTCTCTATAATTCGGACACATACGCCATGATCCATGCTTCTTGTGGACCAATAACTCTAGAGAAGAGAAAGAAGTTTGGGTAGGTTGAATATAACCTCCTTTAGCATTTCTACAATGATACACTCAATTTCACTCTTCTAGGCATAGGGATATCTGTAAGGTTTGATGTTTGGAGGAACACTTCCTCGAATCAAGTGAATAGCCTGATCATGATTGTGAATAGGTGGAAGACCTTTGTGAGTCTCAAATACCTTGGAACGAATGTCAAGGACTCTTTGGAGATCTGTAGAAATGGATGACTTAAATATTTGAACATCTAGTGAGCATAATTGTGCAAATACCCCTTGTTGTTCCTTCTTCAAAAGCTTTGTCATGCCATTAGAGTTTATTATCTTCCCAAGTTTCCCTACAATACCCCTTAAATCAATTTATTTTCCTTCCTAGAAAAATTTTAAGAAAATTTCTTGAAAATTAAAATTTATCGTCCTCAAATATTGTAACCATTGAACTCCTAATACAACATCAACACCACCCATTAGAATGGAAAGCATTGGAATATTCAATACATATTCCTCGATGGTTAGATTGATATTATGGAACTTCCCTGAAGAATTTATAGTTCCTCCATATGCAACTGTCACTTGACACTCTAATGTTGGATATATAAATCAATTCAAATCATTGGCTATCTTACAATGAATAAAATTATGGGTCTCCATGAATCAATCAGCACTATTGCCTTTTCCTTCTTGATATATCTTTCTATATTGAGGGATTAAGGAGTGGTAATTCACGCCAATGCATTACAAGATATGGTTAGATTCATTTCTTCTTTTTCAACCCCTATTGTCTTAGTCTGAAATAAAGAAAAAAATATTTGACCTATTGTCTTAATATGAAATATATATATATATATATATATATATATATATATATATATATATATAATAAAGAAAAATGGAATTTAATAACCAATTATCAATTTTGATAATATATAAAATTACAAAATGAAAAACCAAATTTTAATTTTGTATTTTAAAATTTCAATATTTATTTTTTTAAGATCAGAAAATATAAAAGAACATTAAATTAAAATATATAATCAAATTAATTTAAAATTTATATTTTATTTTTACAAATCATAAATATATTTTAACAATGCAAAAAACTCAAATCCAATGTTCAAATTACATCACTAATTTATCAATATTATACATCAAATCAAATCCTATGGTTAGCCCACAAAAAAAAATGGAACACTCCTTTTCATAGTGATGGCATATACTTATGGTTCAAGTTAATTATAGTAAAAGAGAGTCCCAACCAAAATATTATTTTAACGAATAATTAGCAAATGTACTTTTTCCATTGTGTTCAAACATAATTTAGTTAAACTCTTTTTAGAGACATTACACATTCAATGCTTTTATGCCATGTTAAATAATGATCCTCTTTTAATATTAGAGCAACCATGAAGTGTTGTACACCATTCAATGACATAATCTCTGGGTCTTTGTTTAAATATATAGTCAAAGATTTTGCGTGACTCCACACCAAAACACGAATTTTAATTTTAAATTTAAGTCGTGAGGAGGTGGTATTCCGGAACAATAACCCATCGGGTGCCCCGCATTTTGCAACCCTTCAATCAATCAGATTCCACTTTAAGTCACTGCCTCTATTACGTGGGGTGTTGATACCTTTGATGCCAAGCGTACATATATATTTATTACTAAGTAGCATGTAGGAGATTTCTTGTTGAGCTGTCCAGCAACATAAATTAGCAATTTCTGGCTTTGCACTTCCAAAAATCAAAGGTTTTAATAAAATAGACAAAATAGTGAAGAATCATACCACCACCTATTAAAGAGAATGAAAAAGGAGGACTTGAAGATAAAATTTTGAAATAGAATTTTATAAAAAGTATATTATTTTTTATGTTATGGTTAATTGAAAGGGAGGGTTGTTGAAAAAATGGTTAGTTGAAAGTGAGGGTTGTTGAAAAAATGAGGTTAATGAATGGGGATAAAGTAATTGTGAGTTTAAGTGAAAAGATGATTGCATGATTATTTTAATAAAATTGGCATTTTGTTTTTAGATTTCAATAAAAGTACATTGGATTGTCTGATTATTTCAATAAAATAAAATGAATAAGATGCATAAAAGTACATTGCATTGTAAGATTATTTCAATAAAATATAATAAACAAAATGCATTCATAAATGCTCTTATGGTCAGTTCATGTGAAAATTCTTTTTGAGATAGAAAGTAACCATTGGAAATTAAGAGAGGAGGATATCTTCATGCGAAATGATGCATAACAAGGTATAAAGATGATATCATCGAGAAAAGAAAGTCATTGAAATATGTTACAATGAAATCTCGTGGGGTGGATAATGATTGCCTATTCTAACATAAAAGATAGCCCTACTCATATAAGATGATCAACGAAGGGTTCTTGTATAAGGGGCACAAGCAGAATAACTAAAAAAAATTATGATGTTTGATACAATGGTAGTTGGAATTTTGAAGAGAAGTAAGGAAAATGACAAATGAGAAAAAGATCATTTTTGGAGATAAGTGAGCAAAGGAAAATGAGAAAAAGATAAGTTTTGGAGATAAGTGACCAAAGTAAAATGATAAATAAGCAAAAGGATAATTGACTTTTACAATGTTTTTTTTTTTTTTTTGTCAATTTCAAATAAATTTTTTAGAACATCAAGGTGTTTTATTGTCCATTTCAGTGTTTTATTTTCCATTTCAAATAAAAGCCTTTGGATATGGTTTTAAGGGAAAACCATGAAAAATGTCAACAAAATTTGAAGGCTCTAATGTTTAGAAAGAAACGATAACAAGCTATATAAACGTTAAATCCAACACCATTAAAGGCTTTTTAGAGAACTTTAATAATTGACATTGAGGTGAAATAAAAATCATTTTTTTCCCTGTTGTAGGGAAAACCAAACCCCCCATTACTTCAAATAATGGGGACCCTTTTCATTAATTTTTGGCTAAAACATCTTTTATGATTTTCATTTAAGTTAATTATCTTACAATTTTGTCATTTTTCGCTTTTATCATATTTCTATTTTGATTGTTTCATTGAATCCAACTTTTCACGAGCTTTCCAACAATACTTGTTCCGCCTCAGTTGGTCAACCGATTTGTAAATGACACTCCTTTGAAGTTTGATCATTTCTATTGCGAGGGCCAAAGAAATCTATGAAATGTATAATATTTCATTTTTTGCAATTAAAATTCATTGTAAATATAAACTTTTTCTTAATCCGGAAAATGTGGAAATGCAGAAATCTCAAAATTATATATATATATATATATATATATATATATATATATATATATATATATATATATATATATATATATATATATATATATATTTTTTTTTTTTTTTTTTAATTTTTTAAATTATTTTTTAATTAAATTTGTAATTAATTACAATTAATTAGTATTAAATCATTCATATTTTCAATCTAATTTAGCATTAGATTTTTAGTTAACAATTTTGATTTTTAGCCCATGCAACAAAATTTCCAAAATTTTGGGAGTTTTAGTACTCTAACTGTATAAGCTCATAAATGGAGTTTTATTTGGCCAAATGAGGCCTAAGATGTCTCATTGGAAAAATAAAATCACGGAGAATATTTCTGAAGTAGTTTCATTACTAGATTTTATCATTTATTGGATCTAAAATCCAGCATAAGATCAAGCTCCGAATTTTATAATAAAATTAATTTTATGAGTTTAATTTTATGCATTCTCATTTTCCCACGACTTCTTCTGAGTGCAGATCCATTTTTCAATAATCTCCTTAACCAATTAAACCCTCATAGGAATCAATATAAAGCTCTAATTTCTTTCTAAATTGTTTATATAATTAAATTTGATTAGATATGTTTTAGTTTCATATTTAGTATTTTGATTTTACTTTTGCATTTTAATTTTGTTTTGATTTATTTTTGCAGGAAAAAAGTTGAAGGGATGAGGAGAAGAAGAGCTCAATCAATGAGAATGCTTTAGCAATAGAAGAATGGAATTTTGGGCCAATGAAAATTGATGGAGCAAATTTATTCTTCAACAAACTTTCTTGTTTTTTTTTTTTTTTTTCCACAGAAAAAAATCGAACTTTTTATAAATATTTAACAAAAAGTTACATCGTAAATGTCGTAGCATTCCATATGTTAACATCTCCCTATGGAAGGTAGGGCCAAGGCAAATAAACATCCACATAAATAGAAGAACCAAGGACTAGAAATTGCACACGTGAATCCTCCCAAGAAGGAGGCGAGGACGACATGATAGAGAGTATAAAAAAAACAACATGTCAGCCATAATAAACTAGAAGGGCCTCCAAGAATGGAGAAACACCCTACATATAAGTCCACCCAGGCCTCTTGAAAGAGAAAACAACCCCAAAATATAATATGTCACCAGGAGAAAAAGTAGTCTCAAAAAATTGCATACAAAACTGTTTTAAAAAATATAGAGTTCACTAAGTATGTTGCTTTATACAAAAAGCCGCCAGGAGATATATCATGGTTGGAGGAAAAAAGAAATAGAATAATGAGTAAAGAAGTAAAACCACCAGTCAGTATGGTCTGGTGTTCGACACGCGAACAACCAGATCATATTTCTCCTCTATATTCCATGAACCTGGATCAAGTTGAAGACCGATCTTAGATGGATTGTCAGTCATCTCGTTGTGTTCCCTGTAAACATGACATATAGAAATCAAAGTGAAATGAGTTTTTAGAGCCTGTATTTCTTCTAGAATAGGAAGAAATAAAATGTTCAGACATCTCTGAGAGTTTTTAAACCAGTTTATGACATTCAGAGAATCCCCAAAGATTTGAATTGACTCAATGCCCACATGAATAAGCCAACAGAGGAGGAGTTTTAGCGTATGAATTTCAGCAAAATTATTTCTTCCATCACCAAGACCCACCGATGCAGCCATGGAAGAGTTTTTATTTCTGTGAATAATCATCCCAGCACCACAAGTACCATGGTCCGCAGCCCCATAAAAGTACGCCCAAGGGAAAGCATAATCAATAAGTTCAGTTTGAACCCTCTGAGGGTTGTTTGGGATGCTGGACGGGGGCAAAGAGGAGATAATGGCAGCACATTCAGGCGTCACATGATCATGAAGAGTAGCAATATCCTTGAAGACACTTTTGTTTCTAGCGAGCCAAATACCCCAAAGACTATGAGAGGCATGCATCTGAGAGCTTGATCATTAGAGTTATCCCACCAACTTTTCCACACTTCCCTACAGTTATTCCCTCTCCAAATAGTACCAGTGTTGCAAAGGGTCTAAGTGAGATCTCAAACCTTCCTTGAGAAATGACAAGAGAGGAAAATATTTCCAATTGTTTCCTTAGCCGCCTTATAGAGACAACACCAGCCCATGCCAATCATGAACCTCTTTTGAAGAAAATCCCAGGTTGGGACTTTGTGCCTCAATATGTACCAGATTTTGTTGTTTTTGTTTTAGCCAAGCCATCTAGTTTCCACAAGGCCTTGTACCACCATTCCAACTACCACTACTCATTTTTTTTCATAATTTGAGCGTACCCTTCTTTAGGGGAGTAGAAGCCATATTTGGAGTGAATCCAACACAAGGAACCTTCAGAATCTTTAAGGCAGACGCTAAAACACTCAAACTCTAAAATATAACCCCGAAATTCTTGTTTCCACTGGTCTTCAAGACCCAGATCCTCTGCATCTCTCCATGCATGAGCCCAAATAGTAGTGCCCTCTGGAGCACTAATCTGATTCAGAGTTTTAAGGCCTCTAATATGAAGGGATTCCAATAAGCCTTCTGAAATTAAATACCTATTGTTGCAGCTCACCAAAGGGTCCAGACCAATGCGACACCTCTCACCATTACCTATTTTCGAGGCCAACCTCTCTTCCACCAAACCAACTGATGACAAAGTAGCCTTCCATATATAACAGGCTATGTTTGTGGATCTCTCTGGAATGTGAATGCAGTCATCAACTGTAAGGGGGTCAATATATTTCCTCCTAACCACAAAGGTCCATAAGTTATTAGTAGTGAGGACCCACTAACCCGATTTTGTCGTCATAGAAGTAGCGAAATGTTGAAGGTTTTTGATACCCCAGCGACCCCATTCTTTAGTTTTTTCATTTTTTTTCCCAGACCACCCAAGGGAGAGTTTGTTTAATATCTTTACTAGTCCAAAGAAAGTTGTTGCATATACTTCTAATTTTTTTTAGAATGCCAATGGGAACCCAAGCCAGAGCAATCCAATAAACTAGAATAGCCATAAACACAGATTTTATGAGAACCAAAAGCCCAAGTCTGGAGACTCACTTGTGGCTCCAAACATTTATCTGTTTTTCAACCTTGGATACTAGCTGTTATCACTCAGTAATTTCTCAAGGTTAAAGAAAGAACTCACCGAGGTAACCACCAACCTACTTTTAAGCTTTAGGATCTAGCCTTCCTAAGGTTCAGAGAGGGCTCTCTCTATAAGATTTAACTTTGTTTTTATATTTGATTTTAGGCTAGTTATATAGGGCAAATTGGTTTTGAGGTTTTGATTTGTTTTGGTGGGAAAATAAATTAATGATATGGATAGATGTGGATTAGGAATCCATTGGGTATATGGAGTCAATGTGTCAAGCAGAAAGATCAGGATCAAGGTCAAAAGTCAAATTTTCACTGGGCAAGATAGTAGAGTCACTTCAGATCTTCAAAGGTTGATGGTGAAATGGTTTTAATCGGGATAAAGAGCAATTAAGAATTCTTTGATCCGGATAAGGAGTGAAAAGGGAGAGGTCAATCGAAATTAGGGAGCAATTAAGGGTTCCCTAATCTGGATATCAGCAAAAAACATTTAAATGAAAACCAGTTAATAACAGAGTGCTTTTAACAAATTTTGATATAACAATTCCTGATTTCACATTAAAATTTAGAACACATTTATGAATGGATGAAAAACATAAGAAAATTGACAGATAACAATAGAAAATACTTCACTTCAGTGGCCCAA